>JADRCD010228720.1:0-69221 GCA_019843815.1 Montemys delectorum
CAAAATGAACAAAAATGTATACAGTTGAGGAAGATACCCAGCATTGACCTCTGTCCTCTAAATGCATATGTAGACACATGCCCTTCCACATTCCAACATGCATACACATTTAAGCATGCCAGATACACATGTGCGTGCAAAATGAGATGGCATCTGGGAATGCATGCTCCAAGGTATTCCAGCATTGCTTGTCTGTGCCATTTGGCTAAAGAAGCCATATTCCTCTTGTAACAATTTTCATCATAGAGTCTGGCTTGCCCTTCTCATCTGCAAAAGGGGAGGTGCAGTCAGTTTAACACTAGATTGTGTTGCAGACCAGTTGGCCGGATTGCAGCCTTACTCCAATCCTTCTCAGTCTGTAACGTTTGTTTGTTTGTTTTTCTAGCTCTTTCCTTGTCTAAATCCAGTGTTTTATTAATCTACTGATAGAAAAACCTATGGTATTATTATTGTTCCCCTTAAACTCAATAGTAAGGCAATTAAAGTAAACTAATATAAGATCACATGTAGAATACCAATAGAAAAGAAAACTATGAAACCCCAGCTTCTGAATCAACATGGATTGAATGGACTTTTTGAACACTTGAGGAATGTAACCATTGATTTATGTAGAAATAGGTCTATTTTTATATACATATCTTTCCCCTTGGATCCAGAAAATCCCCTCCAAGTGTTTTGTCTGAGAGAAATCATAGGAGACACTTAGGACCAAAGTGACTTAGTGAGTAGTGTTCTTAGCTATTGCTTGCCTGACAAGAGTAAAAGGCTGGAGGCAACCTTCAAATGTCCTTAAGGCAGTGACTGAAAACAAACTGGTATGTTTATTTTATTTAAAAAGTGACCATACACAGAAACATGGAGAATTAAACAAAACAAAACAAAACAAAACAAAAAGCCATGAGTCCATTTAGTACAATTCTAAACTCTGAAGTTGAAGGACAGATATGCAGCATCTGACAGATATTGGAATGGTGGTTGGCTGCAAGAGGGTTATTTTGAAGGGTGATTAATGTTTTGTCTTGATTGTGGTGGTGTCTACTCTGTTACATGTACTTTGTCAGAGCTTTGAGAACCATACGCTTCAAACAGATGCATATTGCTGCAAATGATTTTTCAGCGAACTCGATTCTTAAAATGATGTCAATAAGATTGTCTGTTGCTTGCTGACCCCACTCAAAAACCTCAGTGGGGAGATGAAGTACAAGGTATTTCAGTCCCAGCCTCAGAGAGACTCACTGCTAAAAGCAGTTGAAGAACTCCTCTGACTTTTCCGGAGTCTCATTTTTCCTATTGAGCACCCTGAAGAGAACACGTGTGGAGTCAATCAAATAATATAGGGAACTCTTAGCAACAGGACTTGAATTTTTTTTTCTTTCTTGTCTTGTCTTTTCACTAGTGAATTGAATCTAGAACTTCCTGCATGCTAGGGAAGTGCTCTTCCTTGGACCAATATTCCCAGCAGTGCCCAATTTCCTTATGTTTTTCAGAATATTTTATGAGCGTCTCATACCTTTTTTTGAGTTATATTCTTACCACGCATACCAACTTGGCCCCAGAAGCCTAGAGTTCCATCTGCCTCTGCCTCCTGGGTGCTGAACTAAAGGTGTGTGCCACCACCACTGGTCACTGGCGTATTTATTGAAGACTCCTCTTGACATTCCTAGATTCTTTACTATCAGCGAGGTTGTTTTCTAATTTTAAAGTCAGTCATTTTAATTCATATACTGACTTGTTGAAAATATTTATTGAAAATCTGCCTTGTATCCTGCCCTTAAAGCAGTGGTACTCTGTTAGGAAGGAAGATGATACCTTGAGAATATTATGAACAAATAAAAATTATCAACAAATAAATGACTGGCGAAACAACTGTGGAAGAGAACAGGTTTAAGGTTGAGTAGGCGGTGGCTGATTCGATTTTCATTAGTGATGCCAGGATGTTACTGAGTTTTAGAGCATTTGCCTAGCATGTGTGAAGACCTGATACACACAAATGCAAACTCACATACATGTGCAAACCCACACGCACATGAGTTCAAAAAGTGAACTTTAGGCAGATTTGAAGGAAATAAGAAAGTGAGCCAGTGTTAGGCATTCCCTGGGGACACAGATAGAACAAGAAGTGTAAAGGCCAGTGTTTGGAGCAACCCAGAGGTGCTTTCAGAGAGCTGAGCCAGTGTAGATAGAGCAGCTGTAAGCAAGTGTGCTGTTTATTTTAACTGTAAACTTGATACACCATGAAAGGGAGTCTTAATGAGGAATTATCTAGATCAGATGGGTGAGTGGATATGTCTGAGGGGTACTATCTTGATGATTAATTGATGTAGGAAGACCCAGCCCACTGTGGGAATCACCATTCCCTAGTCAGGGAGCCCCGAAGCATATAAGAAAGGAGAAAACTAGCTGAGATCAAGCAAGCAATGATACATTGATTCTTTCACTGATTTGATTGGAGACTAGCTGCTTCAAGGTCCTGATACTGCGACTTCTCTGCTAGAGTGAACTGTAATCTGGAATTGTTATTAACTAACTCATCTTTCCCCCTATAACTGCTCTTAGTTGGAGGTTTTTTCACAGCCAAGGGAATTAAACCACAACAGCAAGAGTTAACCTGTAAGACGTGAGATCAGAGGGATAAAAAGGATTCAGTGTCTGTCATAGAAAGGGACGAAGACTCTGGATTTATATTGAGTGTAGCAAGAGAGCATCGAGTGATTTGAACAAAGAAGTAACATGAACTGACTGACTGACATGGAAGACTCCCTCGAGTTCATAAATGCTGACCAGTATAGCTTTCTGTAAGGAACTGTCTTCTCTTATTGAATATGATACCCACATATCCTTTCTGACTCTCAAAAGCATAAGATGTGACTAGGGCAAAGGTCATATGCAGCGATGGGCCATTATATCAGATAATGTCTTGGTGAGAATTCACTGGGTAGTGATGGAGTTAAACAGAACAACTTGCCATCTTATAAAGGGTATGGCATAAAGGCACATGCAAAGTGCAGGAGATGGGGTAGCATCAATGGTTGTGGGAACAATTGTTTGCATTCAGAAGGTATTTTGAAGGTAAAGTCAACATGATCTATATAGTTAAAGGAGGACTGGTAAGCATCTGGATACATATACAACCTATAGAGCTTGAGTTTTCAGAAGCTTTTAAACATTTTGAGTGTGTCATGTTTTACTAGAAGGAACTTGTCCTGTGGAATATAACCAGAGAACATGGGTCAGCAAATGACAGGACCCAGTACAGCCAGCACAGCTTAAATATGCGGTCTTGTTGAGGTAGGGGGATCATATCCAGGCAACATGAAACCTTAGGGTCTCTGTGGTTATTTCTCTTTCTCTTAAATTATGACTTAAGTCCAGGTAATTATAGATAAGACAAAGTAGAATATACTGGAGGGGGAGAGAGAGGGAGGTACCAGGAAAAAAAAAGTGCAAGCTCCCATTTTTTGTTTACTTTGAAAGGGAGTTTTCTCAGAGGGTTTTTGTGGTCGTTAAAGCATGTCGTCGGCTATAATTACGTTTGACTTCTGCACTTCACCACAGGGGAAATAACATGTCCATACAGCCTGTCTCCTTTCACTGTGGAATCCCCGAGTTTTGCCTGCTCTTCTCCAGCTGCCCTTTGTCTCAGCCCTGTGGCTTGGCTTTCGCTGTGGTGTCTAGACCACCCTCCCCCTCCACCCTCTTCCCTTTTTTAAAATATTCTTTAAAATTTATAAACTATTATAACAATAAAAATGAGTATTATAAAAGTTGTTTGATATAAACAACAATCAATTGAACAGTCTTATATAGATGCTTGTCTACAGCAATACTGAAAACATGTTTTTCTCAATATAAAATTTTAAATAACTCCAAACATATTAACTGTATATTTTAAGATAATACATCATTACTGCTTTTTTAAATGAACACAAATAGATAAAGTCTTTTTGTTTATTTGTTTATTTGTTTGTTTTGTTTTTAGTAGAGCTTAAAATCTTGGCTCTTACTGTGGTACAAGCCCAAAATAAGAACAATTTTTAGATATTGGAGTTCATTGTAATGAGGCTGTTCTTTAATGACCCTCACATCATCAAAGGATTTTACCTCCATAGTAGCTAAGCTAAGAGTTGGCAATTCTATTACACCAAGGAGTGAACTGTAGGCACAATTTTTGGATAAATATTTCCTGCTATGGTCAAAGCTATTTGACTTGAGTGATTGTCTTCATTCTCAGAGAACAGATTACATTCATTTAAGAAATGGTGTGTGTATTAAGATGGTCTATCCATGAAGTCATTCACCAACTGTTTCAATGAACAATGGTTCTGCTTGGAGGGTGGCACACACATTAGGTGAGGGTAAGAATCTGGTTCATTGGATGTGATGATTTTGAAAAGTATTCATCTCAGAGAAAGAGTAACTTATAAAGTCCTCTTCTTTAAGCTTGATACAATAGTTATAAATATCAAGCAAAGCATTCAATCTCACTCTTTGTTGTTCTCTTACAAGCCACCTCCCAAATTAATTGTCTACATTTCTTTTGGCTGTATAAATACTTTTGAAATATGTAAGCTGTTCTGAAAACCATAGTATAGTGTAAAAACATCAAATAAACAATCCTACTAATAGAGAAGCTGAGATAGGAGAAGCATGATTTCAAGACCATTATGTAGTACAGAGCAAGACACTGTCATGTACAAACAAGCTGAAAGTATACATGGATTGCACAATATTGGACCTATTTCTCCAACTGCCAAATTAGAGAGACCACTGAATGACAGCCAACAAATTTCTAATTCCTCATATTTTTGAATTTCAATCGATTAAGATATGTTGGTAATATTAATTTTCATATTAAAAGATATTAAGAAAAACTAATTGTTACTTCCTGTTATTTTTGCTGTTAGAGGTGGAATTATGTTTGTATGGGTTTATTGAAAGATTACTTTCTTGCCAGTCAGGGATGGCACATGCTTTTAATCTCAGCACTGGGAGGCAGAGGCAGGCAGATTTCTAAGTTCGAAGCCAGCCTAGTCTACAGAGTGAGTTACAGGGTAGCCAGGGCTATCCAGAGAAACCCTGTCTTGAAAACAACAACAACAACAACAACAAAAACAACAATAACAAAACAAAAAACAAACAAAAAAAGATTATTTTCTTGCGTCTTCTAGGGTGTAGTTTTGTTCCTTATGTTGGTGTTTTCCATCTATTAGCCTTTGTAGGGCTGGATTTGTGGAAAGATATTGTATAAATTTGGTTTTGTCATAGAATATGTTGTTTTCTCCATCTATGGTAATTGAGAATTTTGCTGGATATAGTAGCCTGAGCTGACATTTGTGTTCTTGTAGGGCCTGTATGACATCTGTCCAGGATCTTCTAGCTTTCATAGTCTCTGGTGAGAAGTCTGGTGTAATTCTGATAAGCCTGCCTTTATATGTTGCTTGACCTTTTCCCCTTACTGCTTTTGAAATTCGTTGTTTGGTGCATTTGCTGTTCTGATTATTATGTGATGGGGGAAATTTCTTTTCTGATCTAGTCTATTTGGAGTTCTATGGGCTTCTTGTATGCTCATGGGCATCTCTTTCTTTAGGTTAGGGAAGTCTTCTTCTATAATTTTGTTGAAGATATTTACTGGTCCTTTAAGTTGGGAGTCTTCACTCTCTTCTATACCTATTATCCTTAGGTTTGGTCTTCTCATTGTGTCCTGGATTTCCTGGATGTTTGGGGTTAGGAGCTTTTTGCTTTTTGCATTTTCTTTGACTGTTGTGTCAATGCTTTCTATGGTATCTTCTGCCCCTGAGATTCTCTCTTTTATCTCTTGTATTCTGTTAGTGATGCTTGCATCTATGACTCCTGATCTCTTTCCTAGGTTTTCTAACTCTAGGGCTGTCTCCCTTTGTGATTTCTTTATTGTTTCTAGTTCCATTTTTATATTCTGGATGGTTTTGCTCATTTCCTGATTGTGTTTTCCTGTAGTTCTTTAAGGGATTTTTGTGTTTCCTCTTGAAGGGCTTCTAGCTGTTTACCTGTGTTCTCCTGTATTTCTTTGAGGAAGTTATTTATGTCCTTCTTAAAGTCCTCTTTCATCATCATGAGAAGTGATTTTAGATGTGAATCTTGCTTTTCTGGTGTAATGGTGTGTCCAGGACTTGCTATGTGGGAGAATTGGGTTCTGATGATGCCAAGTAACTTTGGTTTCTGTTGCTTATGTTCTTAAGCTTGCCTCCTGCCATCTGGTTATCTCTAGTGCTACCTGCTCTGGCTAAATCTAACTGGGGCTTGTCCTTCCTGTGATCCTGGTTATTTCAGAACTCTTCAGAGTCCAGCTGTCTCTGTGATCCTGTGATCCTGTGATCCTGTGATCCTGTGATCCTGTGATCCTGTGATCCTGGGCCTGATAGAGCACCTGGGAGTAGAGCTTTCTCTGAGTATTATGGGACTTGCTGCAGAACTTGCACCCAAGGTCTGCTCAGCACTGGCCCATACAGACCGGAGGGAACCCATACCACTGGACTGGTGGAAAACCTGTGTACCTGGGTCCTGCTGGTCCCAGTTTCTCCCGGTGTTGGGACAGATGTTGTGTCCTCCTCACCTCTGATCTTATGATCCTAGGCATGTTAGAATGCCTGGGAGTGGGGTTTCCTCTTGGTGTTGTGGGACTGGCTGCGGAGTTTGCACCCAAGGTCTGCTCAGGGCACCAGCTCAGTCCCCTTTCCCTTTCTTCTTAAGGTCTCCTCTTTTCTTTGCTCTGTGCTGGGATCATTATGATGGCTACCATAGGTATGGGTCATGGCTCTCCATAGGCTGTAGGAAACAAACCTATTTAGTCTTCAATGTTATAGCTTGAACTGACACTAGGTTTGAAGATGCTCACCAGCAAAATGATCTTTGTTCCAAATGGATGATCCCGCCTCTAGCCCAAGTCCACAGGGATGACTTGGCCTGTTTCCATGGAGACCTTTTTCTCCTGCACATGCCTCACACCTCTTGCTCAAAAACTGCCTTCAACTTCAGAGTATCTTGATATGGAAGCCCATATAGATGGAAACCCTGATTCCATGTGTGGAGAGACTGCCTCAAAACCCTTTAAATTGCCTCATAGGTCTCCTCCCAGAACTACCTTGCAGAGGTATTGGGAAATCACAAGGTCAAGAATGTGGCAATGATAGTGACAATAATAGCCAACACATTAGGAGTCGTGTGTGCCAGCAGGGCAGTGGTGGCACACACCTTCAATCCCAGCACTTGGGAGGCAGAGGCAGGTGGATTTCTGAGTTCAAGGCCAGTCTGGTCTACAGAGTGAGTTCCAGGACAGCCAGGGCTACACAGAGAAACCCTGTCTCAAAAAAAAAGGGGGGGGATCGTGTGTGCCAAGTAGACCGGTCCCCAACCACGCAGCACCTCATTTGTCCATAAGAACGCCTCTGTGGGGCGGGGTGATAGTTTGATAACTTGCAGACTGACAGCTAGAGAAAAGTAGACCTGCAGCTAGTAGCAGTTCTAAAACCTGCTGGGGACATGGCCTGAGTCAGAGTTGCCTTTGCTACCCAGGATATTGTCAGTATCATCAGAAGACAGAACTCAAGCCCACTGAGATGATGGCTCAGTGGGTAAAGGTGCTTGCCATGAAGCCCAATGACCTAAGTTTGATTGCCAAGACTCACATGGTAGATGGAGAGAACTGGTGCTTGCAACTTGTCCTCTGACCTCCACATGTGTATGCACATATGGGCATGCATCTACACACATGCTCATGTGCGCATGTGCATGCATGCACACACATACATACTCACACACACACATCCCAACCTACCTATCTCTTAGGCCCTAACTGTCCAGGTCCTCTGGACATTAATCAGTGCTACCATCCCAGTCACTAAACATACATGAGCACGCAGGCTCCACAGACACTTCCTCTTCATCTACTTACTGCAACAAATGGCTTTGCTGCTACCAACTCAACTTGCCTGTACTTTCTGAGGAGTTTGGTTGATCACATCCATCCCCTCGTAAAATACTGTACCCCAAGGCTTTGACTGTTTGCCCTTTTGTGTGTATTATCAGTCTCACAACACCTTTTTTTTTTTTCTTTCTCTCTCTCTCTTCCTTTCAGGACATTTGCAAATCACTGTGGTGCCACCGTTTGGGCCACAGATGTGAAACCAAGTTCATGCCTGCAGCAGAAGGGACCATTTGTGGCCAGAGTATGGTAACTGTGCACTTGTTAGTCTGTAGCTCTGGAATGGTGCTGAGGTCATAAAACTATAGCCATAGCACAGCACATTTTCTTGGCTGCTTTTCTTTTCCCTCTTCTAGCTTCTCTTTAAAGTAACCAGCGTCACCAAGAGAGGGTTATAAAGCAGAATTCTAATATAAGCCAGTTCATTCATTCTTATGCAAATATTTTCATTTGTGTTTCTCTCTTTTAGATGAGGTCTTGCATCTTCCATATCTCTATGTCACTCACCTGACAGGCTTCACTGTGTTCTGTTTGTGGGCTAAACTCCATGACCTACTCGAGAGCCCCAGGGGGCGAGTATTCCCCGGAAGGAACAGAAATGAGTGTCTGCACAACCTTTCATATTCATTTCTATTGTCTTCCTTCTCCTAGGAGGGTGTAGTAGAAAAGGTGCCCTTAACATAGAAATGATTAAAGCAGATTTAGCAAGTCCACTTTCCTAAATAGCAAGTCCACTTTCCTAAAGCACTCTGAACCCAAGGAGAGAAATTGGTCATTTAAAGTGGTTTCAGTTCGTTGGTGACTATTGAGTACCAGCTCTCAGGATAATACTCAGAAGGTATAGAAATGAGTCACACTGAAAAGGCAGCCCTATTCTTCCAAGAACCCGTAGCAGAAGCCATCAACTGTTACTGGCCTTCAGACATCTCTTCCTGAAGCACTAGCTGCTATCACCCAGTAAAGGAATTCAGAATGAATGCAGCATGAATGTCAAATGAACTATAATGAGTACATATACCAAAGTGGACACTGGAGTTTAAATTGGAGAGTCTTTTGAAAGAGTACAGAAATGGAGGCAGAGTGCAGGCACATGCAACTAAAATGGGGGAAAGCCAAGTACTTCCATCTCAAGACGTATATGCAAGAAGAGGAAGGTCTGGGGGATGGAGAGATGGCTCAGTGGTTAAGAGCACTGGCTACTTTTCCAAAGGACTCAGATTCAATTCCCATCACCCACATGGCAGCTTACAACTATCTGTTTCTCTGGTTCTAGGGAATATGACACCCTCACATACACATATAAGCAGGCAGAACACCAGTGAACATAAAATAAAATAAATCTTTGAAAAGTTTTAGCAAGAAGGAGGAGGAGGAGGAGGAGGAAGAGGAGAAGAAAGAGGAGGAGGAGGAGGAGGAGGAGGAGGAGGAGGAGGAGGAGGAAGAGGAAGAGGAAGAGGAAGAAGAAGAAGAAGAAGAAGAAGAAGAAGAAGAAGAAGAAGAAGAAGAAGAAGAAGAAGAAGAAGAAAAAGAAGAAGAAGATCTATGTTGTCATGCTCTAAGATATTTAGGTAGGGCACAGGCTCTCATTCTGTAATCCCAGCATGCAAAACACTGAGACAGAAGGATCTCCATGAGTTTGAGGTCAGCCTAGATTGTGTAGCAAGTTCCATAACACGTTTTAAAAGGTACAATACAAGTCATAGCTACTCAGTAATATTGAATATTTAAGAAACACTAGCGATATGTGTGATAGATAAGATTACATGGGTATCTATTTAATATTTACATTTTATATATGCATGTGTGTTATTTGCATGCACATGTAGAATTCTGTAAATTCCCATTTGTTACACAGATGGCAAAGGCACAGGAAGGCAGTCTGCCAGCAGCCTGAGCTAGGACCAGGTGAAAACTGAGACAATGGTAACGCAATTCATTCATTGATTGACACAGAAATAAAGGAACACATGCCCAACTAAGAAATCAGATTAAAATTGAGGGCCGTTGGTTGATAATTTGTTTGGTTATAAGAAGCAGAATGAGTCCTATGGAGGTATGAAATCTAGACTCTGAAATGTGTGTTATGTTTGTGTCCCTGTGCAACTGAGCAAGTCAGTGTTTCCCTGATAACTTTCCATATGCAAAGTAGTCTTTAATTCCTAACTGCTTGAAAAGGGTTAGAAGGCTTGGTGTATGTGCCAGTCCCCTACTGTTCTTGGTATTTTGTGGTGGCTGCTGATGCTAATGGGACCATGAGCTATTGCTTTTTTGTCCAGAGTCAGCCCAGTAAAGGTCCTGTCATTCCCAGTGAGAAAGATGCATGGTGACAGTAGCCAAAACCCTCAGATGACCAACTCGTTCCCCATAGTATTATGTAATCTCAAACTCTGAAATGGCAATTAACCCAGACAAAAGAAAAGCTTACAACAAAGCTTACATCTGCAGAAGGCAAGAATTTTAAGAAAGGAAACATAACCAAGACAAACTCACTATCAACAAAGCAACACAGTGAGCAGTCATGCAGGGAAAGAGAGAACCAGAAGTCAAACAGGCTCCCTTTAATTCTGCAACTGAATCCCGCTTCTCAGCCAAACTGGACATCACCTAAACTCCAGCCCTTTGGAGCAAAGTGCAGAGGTTTTTCAGGAATGCGTACAGTTCTGCTAAGTCTTGCGGGATTTAGCTCCAAGTGAAAACACATCGAGGAAAAAAAGAAAAAAAAAAAAAAAGCAATACTACCAGAGACAAACACAAGTCCTAGTGGAGAAGCAGAAAGAGAGAGGGAGGGGGAAGGGAGAGAGGGAGTGAAAGAGGGGACTTGAGCAAAACTTGAATTTCCTGCAAAGGAACAAGTAACAGTGGAGGTGAAAAGTATCCTTAGCCCACCTGTGTGACTCACAGCCAAATGAAAACCTCGGAACAAATCCATCTAGAATGCTGAAGAATACCAGTCATCAGACGGTCTGAAATAGGCACTTTCTATGAGTGCAATTTGTTCACAGAGAAAATTGCTGATTTCATATGAGATGAGTATGTGGCAGTTGAATAGGGTAAAGCACATGTTAGTTGTATCTTGCATCTGTTTTGACAGTGGAATAATCACAGCGTGAGGATGGGAAATGCCACCTTTCTCTACAACGGTGGTTCTCAATCTTTCTAACGCTATGCCCCTTTCATATAGTTCCTCATATTGTGGTGACCTCCTACCATAACATTATTTCGTTGCTACTTCATAATTACAGTGAATCATAATGAAAATATCTGATATGCAGGATGTATGAATCATGATCCCTGTGAGGGTCCATTGCTTTAGAGGAAGACTTGAAAATGCTGGAAACAGCCATGAGCCACTGAGCATTCATAAAACACACCAAAGAAGAGCTGCACCCTAGAGTCACATATTGTCCTTCCTGGCTTCCTAGACCCTATTCTCCTTTTTGATTGCATAGCTATTTGCCTCTCCTGAATTTTCTCAGGTAGCCTCTGATGGGAGCCGTGTTGCGTGTTCTTTTGCAGTGGTGTCGGCAAGGCCAATGTGTAAAGCTTGGAGAACTCGGGCCCAGGCCCATCCATGGCCAGTGGTCTGCCTGGTCAAAGTGGTCAGAATGTTCTCGTACTTGCGGCGGAGGAGTCAAGTACCAGGAGAGACACTGTAGTAACCCCAAGTAAGGCTCCAGAAACATTTGACTTTTGAGTGGGATTTTTTTTTCTTCCTTCCAGTTGAAAGCAACCAGCCATTTATGTATGAAGGCTGTGTGCACTGGGAAATGGTGTGGGAAGAGGAGTGGAGTGTAGAATTCAGAACACATCAGCAGAGTCACTCTGTGCGTAAATACGACGATCAAAGACTCCAATCGCTCACTGAGCTTTTTTCTTAGTTTGAACTGAGGCTCTGCAGTCCTGGAATCAAATACCTGAGCTGTTGTACAGCCGAGCAGCTTGGTGGGTAGAATGTGTGTGTCTCCAACAGATGAACTCAGAACGTGTTAAGATTTTGACCTTGCAGGGTGAGCTCCAATCCCTGTCTGACTTCTCAAAAGATACCAGAAACAAAACCAGGAATTTGTGCATGTGAAATTTCTAAATGTTGATGACAAATGTTAATTTTCTTTCAAAGTAAAACAAAAAGACACTGTGAGAACTAATTAGAGCATGTGTTCATGTGGTGAAATTGGCCTGTGGTCACCTTTACGGACACTGTGGTCTGTTCATTATGGGGCCCAAGCCTGAGAAAACACGATGACTCTTTAGTAACTTGGAAAGACTCTGATTCACACGTGGAAGGGAAACTTCTCTGTTTTCCTTGTAGAAAGGTCTGAGGCTGTGGAGGTACAAAGACTCCAGAAAGTTCATTGGCCCTTTTCTAGCTGTGCGACTTTGGGAAAGTCACAGAACTCTATGCTTGTGTTATGTACAAAATGAGACGTTAGATCCGTCTCAGAAGACTTGAAGGGATTAGGAATAGCGTCTATAAAAATCTCTCCAACGCCTGGGTTGGTGGCATACACCTACAAGCTCAGCACTTGGGAGGCTGAGCCAGGAGGATTAAGGCTAATCTGGGCAGCACAGTAGGATATTACACTGAGGTGGGGGACACAGCATAGTGAGATCTTTATATTGAGAGAGGAAAGACAGACGTCTAGGCAGACAGACAGAGACAGCAAGACAGACATAGTGAGATTTTATATTGAAAGAGAGACAGAAAGACTTGAGACAGAGAAAGAGAGACAGAGATAGAGTGAGGTGTTATATATTGAGAGTGACAGACAGATGGATCTAGACACAGAGACAGAGACAGACGGGCAGACACCAACTGATCTGAAAGACAAGAAGCATCCAATAGACAACAAAGGTTCTGAGGTCCATATGGCACCCACAGCCCTCACCTCAACCTCTCTAACAGGACAGGGTCACAGATGACCACCCCACAAAGGAAGTGGTGGCTACAGAGGCATCACTAACAGTGTCCTGTAGAGTATGGTAGATTTCGAAAAGGGTCAATTTTACCACCACTTGGAGGGTTGGCAGCCACAGGGGTTTAGACCACAAACTATGGAGCCCAGCACCCTGGCCCTGCACCCTCACCCTACGCTGCCGGCTGTGAAGCCAGCAGCAACTTGTTCTCCCTTTCCCCAGAGTCCTTGTATGTGAGCACGGGGTCAAGACGAGCACAAACACCAGCCCAGCTGAGGGCTGTAAAGTGCTCTGCAAGAGAGCTGGCAGGCCGTAAGCACTGCAGACGCCTTGGGTGGACTGAGAATCCAAACACATAATGAAACCAAGAGAAAAAGGAAACATTTTCAAAAGAGACAAACAATCCTTCATCTGAGTCAGCAATCAGAGTGCTATAGAAAGCTTTTCAGTTTCTCTTTCCCAAAATCCAAGGTACAGGTTGGAGATAGTTAGACGCTGTATGCGACGTGTTTCTTGGGATATCTTAATTGGCTCTAGAGCCAGCCAGCCTTCCTCCCTCTCCCTCCCCCTCCCCTGAGGACTGATCCTGGGGCCTTACACATAGTAACGGCGCATCCTAGCCCTGAGCTAGCTCCCTTTGCAGGTCATGTTTAACTTTGTATTTACAGATGAGGTCCTGGCTTGTGGGGAACTCTTCACCTACCCCAGGCTGGCCTTGAACTTGCAGTCCGACTCCCTTGACCTCAAAAATAGCTCAGATTACGGACCTATAGTCATGCAGTAGTCCCAGTAAACCCAGAGCCTTTGAAGTTCTCTATGAATTTATCTCTTAAGATTTATTTTTTTTTTTATTTTCTGTCTAGTATGTTGTGGGGGAGTGTACACATGTGTATGTGTAGATACATATGTGTACAGGTGCCTGCTGAGGCCAGAATAGGGTATCTGATTCCCTGAAGCTGCAGTCAGGAGGCTGTGAGCTGCCAGGTGTGAGTGCTGTGGGTGGAACTCCTCAGGTTCTCAGCTAGAGCAAAGCATTCTTTTTCTTTTCTTTTTATTATTATTAATCATTCCATTTGTTTACATCTCAAATGATATCCCACTTCCCAGTTACCCTTCCATCAACTCCCCATCCTACATCCCTTCTCCCCCCTCCCCTTTGCCTATATAAGGGTACTCCCCCACCTACCCACCTTCTCCCACCCCACCACTCCAACATCCCCTTATGTTGGGGCACCATACCTCCCTAGGACCACGGCCTCCCTTCCCATTAGAGCAGAGTCATCAACTTTGTCGTTGTCGTCATGTCATCGTCATCTTCTCCTCCTCCTCCTCCTCCTTTTCCTCCTCCTTCTTCTCTTTTGAAATACAATAATTTTTATTTATTTATTTTTATTATGTATTTTCTTTATTTACACTTCAAATGTTTCCACCTTTTCAGGTCTCCCCTTCGGAAACACCCTATTCCATCCTCCCTCCCCCTGCCTCTATGAGGGTGCTCCACCACCCACCCACTCTTATCCTCCCGCCCTGGCATTCTCCTACACTGGGGCATCGAACACCCTCAGACCCAAGGGCCTCTCCTCCCACTGATGTACAGCAATGCCATCCTCTGCCACATATGTGGTCCGTGCCATGGATCACTCCATGTGTATTCTTTGGTTGGTGGTCTAGTCCCCGGGAGCTCTGGGAGGGTCTGGCCTGTTGACACTTTTGCTCCCTCCATGGGGCTGCAAACCCCCTCCACTCCTCAGTCCCTTCTCCAACTCCTCCATCAGGGACCCCCTGAGCTCAGTCCAATGGTTGGCTGCGAGCTTCCACCTCTCTATTTGTCAGGCTCTGGCAGAGCCTCTTAGGAGACAGCCATATCAGGCTTCCATCAGCAAGCACTTCCTGGCATCCACAACAACATCCAGGGATTTGGTGGCTATATATGGGATGGACCCCCAGGTGGGGCAGCCTCTGGATGGCCTTTGCTTCAGTCTCTGTGCTCAGCATCTCCCCACCCCCAGGGCTTCTTTTGTACATTATGGGATCTTCAGCATCCCTGGCATCTTTCCATTTAGTGCTGATGAAATTGTTTTCTATCTCTTTATTCCTCAAGTTGTAGCAAACAGAAATGTCTTCAGGCATCGCCACCTGTCCTAAAAGAAGCACAATGTATCTCTTACGGGACTCCTCACACTCAGTACCTGAATATAATGGGAGCAAAGCTGGGGACCCATTCATGATTCATACCAGATTGTAGAAACAAACTTTTGGATGCTTTAACTACAGCCAAGGTCCTAGAGATCATTGTTCAGACTTACGCTGTTTCTCTGGGTTTTGTAGCATATTTCCTGGGTCTGGTTTTTGTAGATGGCCACATTTTATAATCTCAACATTTTCCTAAGCAAGAAAGAAATCAGCTAACTAATAGCTCTGCCAGGAAAGACACCCCTGGGATTTAAGTGAAAACCTTTCTCATATCTTTGGGATTGAGAACTCTCCTTATGTATGATAGATCGCTGCTTGTGGAAATAGCCTATCTCAGTTTTAGAGATTCCAAATGAAAGAATTAATCACTAGACTATTTCCACTCAGTGGAGTTTTGTCATGTTAAATGAGAGCAAGGATAATTGGAACAGACTCTCTTCTTCCTCAGGGTGAAGCCACAAATAAACCAAATGGCTATGAGCCCATCCAGGGATGGTTGAATGGGTTGTTCTACCTAGCTCTTAATTCTATTTATTAGAGCAAAGGTGATTTCATTCCCACTCTTTCAACTTGAAGTTACTGATTTATTTTTCTCTTCCAGCTAAATTCTACCATTTGGTTCTGTCTAGCTCTCAGCTTGGCCCGTTCTCTTTTCTCCCCCCAGAGAAGCAGTAGGTGGAACCTCAGTTCTCATCTACTGAGGTTCTTCCAAGGACAAGTTTTGTTTCCTAAAGGAATGAAGTATAGAGGGCTGATGTGTAGACTCACCCACGCTGGTAGCTTTACAATGGTTTAAAGACCATCCGGTCCTACAACAGCCAATGTCAAGCTGGAGGTGTGGCTGCTTCCTCTGTCTGGAGCAGGTGTTTCTATTCCCTCCACACTGTTTTCAGTGGCATGAGCCATTCAAAATATTTCTCCAGGCCTCTTCTCCCAAGTACATCAGTTCCAACCTTACATTGTCCCTCTGTTTCACAGATGGGCCACCAACAGAGACAACAGATTCCGCTCAGAGCATCAGCACCTGCTTGGGTATCACACCGACAATGTCGGAGTCAAATTAAGGCCCAACGTTTATTTGTCTTAACCCTTTGACATTTCTCTTGCTTCTTTATCTACCAAACCATCACAGAGCCTAGGGGTATTCCTGTGGACGTCATTCAAAAAAAATTTTTACAGCAACATGCTGAGATAGATATTCTAGAACTTTCCTAAAGCACAAGTCTATTCAGCAAAGAATTATAGGATGCTCACTCTAGTGCCACCTAGTCAGGGGAGTTTGGGAGGAAGCTGGGGCTTCCCTATAGTCATTGAACTGACTCTGGGACCCATTTTTCTAAACAGTAATTTCCAAGGTCAGTGATCAACATCAGCAGGATCCCCTAAAAGGCACACTAGTTTCTTTGGAAAACGCACCATGTAACACATCATGTATGAGAACTCTGTCTTCAGTTCCCACCTAGTACTACATAAGCCAGGCTTGGTGACACACATCTGGAATTGCATCCCTGGGAAGGTAGATTTAGGAAGATCTGCAATTGAAATTCATCCTTGGCTGTGTAGCAAGTTTAAGATACGCTAGGCCTTGTCTGAGCGATAGGGGGAGGGAGAGAGGGAGAAAGTGAAGAGAAAGAGAGAGAATCTCTTATATATGAATATAAGAGACTGTAAATGAAAATGTAGAGGGAATCCTGCTATGTACATGTATGCCCATATGTGCCCATATGTGCATTAACAACATTCCCCTAGTGATGCTAATAAATTATATAACCAATGAATACTATAAGCATCTCTGGTCACATTCACTGGTGCAAAAACAAATACAGTTCTGCTTTATAATGCAATATCATGTGCTAAGATTTTGTTTTCTGCCTCTATTTTTTGTTTCTAATCATGAAGAGCTTACCACTCTGCAGGATGTTATGCAAAAGATTTCTGTTCATTTATCCACACTCTCATACTAAGGCCACAGAAATCCAGGTGTGGCAGAGCAGGCCCTCAACACCATCATTCAGAAGCCATAAGCGGGAAGATTCTGGGTTCAAATCCAGATTGTGCTGCCTTTTGAGACTGGGTCTCAAATAGACAGAATAAAAGGCTACAGAAGAATGTGCTTGGGTTGGAACACTTGATAGGGAATCTGAACTTCTTGGCAGTCATCACTTTGACTACTCTGACTCTATTCCATAAAAAAAAATGAAATCTGAGCATTCCAACCACGGACAGCATAGTGTGGCTTGTAATTTGAGAGAATGACCTATTTAAAAAATTTATACTTTAACTCATCTATAACGTCTCAAGAACATGGAGCCCGTTTTTGAAACTGCATGAAATTAAATGCATAGCTGCTTCAGTGTTTAAGACTGTGTTCCTGACCACTCCGCTTACTGGATCTTTCTCCCAGTTCCTGTGTGGCTTGTCTCAGTTCTCATGTGCCTGTCTTGCTCAGATAAATGCAATCGTAGGTGACAAGGAAGAGAGTCTGGGACAGAGTCCAAAGGTCTGGAGTTCAGCCCCACTGTCCCACTGAACTGTGAAACCTTCATTGACGTGCTGAGTGTAGTCCACCTGCCCACCCTTCACTTCATCTGTCTGAAGGGTAGAGAGCTATGAGTCTGAGGCCCCTCTCCAAACTGTGCAGATTGGAAACGTTACACACTGGGATGGTCATTAACCTTTCTAATATGGGCAGGCCAAGTGCAGCCAACATTTAAAAACCTCAGAGAGAAAGCCTTAAGCTGAGAATTTGTCTTAATAATCCTTGTAAAGAATATGGAGGCTGTGATAATACAACTTAAGGTTTTCTAACTGCCTAACAAATGATCATTTGAGAAGTCTTGGGGGGATCTAATGGAGCACTGTTTAGCCATTTGCTCCATAGTGTTTTGAAAAGGCATAAAAATGTCATTCTGGCCAGGAGACTCTTTCTGTGTCTGTGAAATTCATCCATGGGATATCAAGAGGATACTAGAAGATGCTGTGGCATAGAATCTAGCAGTATTCTATAGCTAGCCTGTCCCCATGGGGACAAAGAATTTTAATCACCTCAGTTTATTAACCTTGCGTCTCCTTTCATGTTACCTGCTGGTAGTGGATTTTTCTATGAAGTGGTCCATGGTTGAGTACTAGCTCTGGAGAAAGCTGTGGGTTGGGAGAGCAAAAGGGAGTGAGTACTTGTGCCAGGGGAGGCTCTCTGAGAGGTCAGCGTTTGGAGGGAATGGTACTAATTTGCAATGCAGTTGCCTGTTCTCTTCACTTTTCCTCTTGGCCTTTGCTAATCTGAATTTGCTCGCTAAGATGTTAAGAGCTCACTGTGGAGATTACCTTTATTCACATCCTCATCAGGCTCTCAGCTCTGGGAACTGTGCTCCCCTCCTCTTTTGTGTTTGGCAGGAAAGCAGCAGGTTACCAAAGTGAAAAAGTGATTATGCCGGGGACCACCAGACCATGTCTCCCAGAGTGGAGAATCAGTTGGAATTAAACAGGCCAGTGTAGGAAAATAACCAGAGTGCTAGCTCCAGGCTGGATATTGTGGCAAATAAGAGCTTCTCTTCCTCCTTCCACATGCCATGATCTTCATGGCAGCAGGTGCATAAGAACTTCAGGAAGATGATTAGGATAAGATAAAAATGGGGTAGGGAGCCTCGAGATACAGGGTGGAATTCTACTTGAAGCTTTAGATACCAGTGCAGACAGTGTGTGTATGTGGCACAAAAACCCATGGCAGAGAATATCTGTGATCACAGAATCTCTAACACATGAAGTATCAAGAATAGTTTTGTCATCAGTTGTTCAAGTTCTGGAATATAAAAATTAGGTCAGAGATAGGAAATGAGTTTGGTTTTTATGTGCCGGTTACAGTTAAACACAGCAGCAGCTGCCTTCCAGTATGATGAAAACGATATGGCAATTATGAGGCCGTATTAAGTCTCTGTGAAAACAAAAAGGAGCTCTGTGGTTGATTAGTTATGTCTGCCTGGTAGCAGAAAGTAACCAGACATGGGGCATATGTTTCCAATTGTGTAGTAAACTAGATACAAGTGCCTATAACACAATGAAGCTCTCCTCAATTGTCCCTTCCTGGATTATTGCATGTGGCTGAGAGTGGAGTGCTTAGTGCTGAAATTCTTGAATTCTGTTTTTAGGCCTCAGTATGGTGGCAAGTACTGTCCAGGATCTAGCCGCATCTACAAGCTGTGCAACATTAACCCTTGTCATGAGAATAGCTTGGATTTCCGTGCCCAGCAGTGTGCAGAGTATAACAACAAGCCCTTCCGGGGATGGTTGTACCGTTGGAAACCCTATACAAAAGTTGAAGGTAACTCAGTCATTGTGACACTCCGCTGTCTCACTGTAGATAGCACGTAAATTCCTTACACAGTTTCCATGTTTTTTTTTCTATTTCTGAGGCTTGTCCTGGTTCAATGTCTTATCAACTTTCGTAGGTATTGTTTAATTTTTGCACAGTCTTTTTTCCCCAGAAGACACCTCTTGTCTGTGAGCAAAAGGATTTCTTTGTTTGGAATAGACTTACATTTCTAAATGTACTGTTGACAGCTTGGTGATTTTTGTCTCCCAGGGATGTTAATTGAAATTGGTATGAATTGCCCAGACTGAAAACTCATGAAATCATATATGCCGCGCAGACAGCATATTTAGAAAAGGACATGTTAGATCACTGAAAGAAAGAAGAGGAAGATTTTTTGTGTGTGAAAAGGATGTGTGTCTGTATATACAGACACACACACACACACACACACACACACACACACACAGAGTGAGAAAGAGAGAGAGAGAGAATAAAAAGTTATACAGAACTCTTCATATTTATTATAACTGAAAGTTATAGCTTGCTTTTGACTTTGAGAGACACAAGGGAGATGTTTTGAGATGATGTATCATTCTCTAGCTGAAACTAACCTAGAATTATGTAGCCCAGATTGACTTGAACTCTTGGCAATCCTCCTGCCTCAACCTCTGGAGATCCAGGATTATATGTGTGAGCCACCATGCCTAGATGCACTTGGCTTTTTAAAATTAACAAAACATTTGTTTCAGTTGCCATGAAAACGTTGCTATCCTTTCTATTGCCCATGCTGAGTAAGCCATCACTAGTCCATGTGGTTCCTGGCATCTTTGTATTGTCCTTACTTATCAGATCTCATCCTCACTTTCTTGAGGAAGGATTTGCAGGACTCTTGGTTGCATACAGGTATAAGGGGATGGGTGTGGTGTGACATTTTAGACAATTAATGGCTGTCCCTGTTCTAAAAAATCCAAACCCATGTTGTCAGTTGACACCAGGAGAGCTCCTGCACCTAATGAATCATAGTGAGGGGGCTGGCGAGATGGCTCAGCAGGTAAGAGCACTGACTGCTCTTCTGAAGGTCCTGAGTTCAGATCCCAGCAACCACATGGTGGCTCACAACCACCTATAATGAGGTCTGACACCCTTTTCTGGTGCATCTGAAGACAGCTACAATAAATTACGCCGGAGTGAGCGGGGCCAGAGCCAGCAGGCCAGAGCAAGCGGGGCCGGAGCGAGTGGGCCGACAGAGGTCCTGAGTTCAATTCCCAGCAGCCACACACATGATGGCTCACGGCCATCTGTACAGCTACAGTGTACACATAAAATAAATAAAATAAATCGTAAAGAAAAAAAAAGAACCATAGTGAATAGACCCATATGATACTAAGAATAGGTAGCACAGCTGTAAACAATACCAGTTTGGCTGGTCTAGGAATGTTGACACTGTCTTTATGACTGTCAAGAGCAGAGGCAAATGTGAATATTTTTGAAAGCTCTGTCTTCAGAGAAAATAATGGGAGACCTGTGGATGTTTACTATTACGAAAAAAGGATCTAAGTTTTAAAAATAAAAACTGAGGTGTTTTTAGATTTACTTGAGCATGTTTCAAAGGACACAATAATGTGAGAGCTCAGAATGTCCTAAGATCTCAGCTTCTCAGAAATGGCTAGCCATTATATTGTTTTTTTGACATTTTTATTTCTCTGAAGGGTTTGTCCTGCTTTATTCATAACTTTGCATAAGTTTACTTTTAAATTTTTGTTTTTATCACAAATTTGAATATTTTACCTACACATATGTCTGTGTACAGATTTCTTGTGGCTAGAGTTACAGACAACTGTGGGCCACTATGTATGGATGGTGAGAACTCAACTCTAGTCGTTTGTGCTTACCACTCCTAACCACTAAGCCATCTTTCCAGTCTCAAGTTTACTTTATTTGCTTGTTTCGTCATGTATTTGTTTAGATATTATTTTTACAAGAACTTAGGGTCCACAGAGGGGAAGCCTTGGTACATCTTCAACATGTTTTGTGTCCATAGCATCCAAGAAGGCCACTTAGTCTATACTTAAAGACGAGAGATTTTTTTGTTGCCTTGTTTTATGGTACGGGGTACCACTCTGTAGCCCAGGCTAACCTGGAATTCCCAGTCTTCCTGTTTTAGCCTCCATCCTGGGATGACAGGTGTGTGCTACCATACCCAGCTTTAATAGCTATAACATTTGGAATGAATGGATGAATACTAGCTGTCCAAAGAGGACGCATGATCCCTGTGTGTGTAAGCGATAAGTTCTCTATCACTGTAGGCATTCAATAAAGGATTGAGTAATGATCAGAGAAAGATGCTACACAGCAGCCTCCAACAGCTCAGCAGATGGGATAGGTCAAATTGTTCTATTCTAGCATCTAAAACTGCATTTTCTCTTGCACACGTGCACCTATACTCACACACAGACACACACACACACACACACACACACACACACACATACACACTCACTCTCCTACAACTTCATGTCTCTCATATGTAGTTCTTTCTCTAAAACCCCATGTCTTTCTCTTTGCTGCGCATCTGTCCTTTGACCTTCACATGTGATTCATTCCATCATATGTAGCAGTAAAGCAGTCTGTGGTTACCACTAACTGGGTTCTGTACTAAAAGGTAAACAGAATCTAGGAAAGTCTGTAGCTGGGAAAACGCTTTGGGCTTCAGTGTCGCTTCACTATTGCATTGCAAACTTTGCTAGCAAGGGAGTGCTGCAGTCTGAGTCACTTGTTTTATGAGAATTTGCTGCCTCAAGACCCAGTGTCTCCACAGCATGAGACAGCACAATTGAGCCCTTTGTTCTTGACTTCTTCTGCATATGACACTTAGAATCAGAGGAGACTGACCACTATTTGAAAATCTGGTGCATTCCTACCATTTAAGAACAGAAGGCCAGATGGAATGGTCCTCGGGATGATGAAATAGATGGGTCCTTATTTGCTTTTCATTGCTGGGATAAAATAAAAAAAAAAAGCTAAGAGGAAGATTCACTTCATCTTATACTTCCAGATCCAAGTCCATCCTCCAGAGAAATCAGAACAGGAACTCAAGCAGAAGCCACCGAGGAACAATTTTTACTGAGTCACTCTCTAGTTCATGCTCAGCTAGCATTCTTTTTTTTTTTTTTTTTTTGTCACACATCCCTTTATTGTAAACAGCAGATGGGACACGTAGCAATGGTAAAAAAAATAATTTACAAAAGTATAGACTTGGTGAGCTGCCTGTTGGGTACCCTTGGAGACTTATATGTAGATGCCAACTCAGAGCAGGAGGAAGAGGACTCCAAAGCCCATGAAGAGTGAGGCCACCAAGGAGATGAGCTCTTTGTAAATATCTAGTGTGTACTTGGTAGAGGTGACCTTGTAACTAGGTAGGACTGTCATGGCCTCGAGCTCCATTTTGCCCCGCACAGGGTCAGCTAGCATTCTTAAATCGCCTAGATCTACTTGCCTAGGGAATGGTGCTGCCCACAGTGGACCAGGCCCTCCCATATCAATCACCAATCAAGACACTCTCTGGAAGACATGACTATGGGCCAATATGATCTGAGCAACTCTTAAGTTGAGGTTTTCTCCTTCCAGGTGACTCTAGGTTGTGTGAATTTCATGCTAAAAAGTAAGTAGCATAAAGCAGAGGTCAGAAGCCAGCTTGGGCTACATAGTGGAAGTGTCTCAAAAACAATGCCAAAACAAAAGAAAACAGTGGGGATCTCTCCATGAGCAGTAAACTTTTAAAAAAAAAAAAAACAAAAAACTTTTATTCTTTTTAAAAGGCAAGTTTGTGCCTGGAGATCTATATTAGAAAAAAAATGAACAAATAAAAGACCAAAGCAAAGCAAATAATAAACTTTTGTTCGAGCTTTTTAATTCCTGAGAGTAATACAGAAGAGAAACACATACACACGCACCATCCAACTCCCCCTTAATCTCATTTATAGAACTTAGAATGCATTAAATAAAGTTGTTATTTGTCACTGTAGTTGAGAGAAAACTACTTTATCCACCCACACATCTACACATTTTGACCACAGTAATATATTTTGTCTCATGCGTAAGTTTGAAGTTTGCTTCTATTGAAGGGTTTTGTGAAACAGGACTGTTTGTGAACTGTTTACACATCTGTGTGAAACTGTTGTTAGGGATATCACTCAGTGTCGCCTACAGAAGGTCCCATGTGAGAAACGTCATCTGGAGTCGCTGGCCAAGGACTGTTGTCTCTATCGCAAACATTGGCTTGCTTTCTCCTTCCAGATAACAAGAGTTCTAAAAAACTATACTTTTCTTTTTCCTATGATATTAGAAATTTCCCAGGGGCTCAATGGTCAACTAAAAGTACTGGTTTTGCCTTTAGAATTAGCTTCTCTGTTTTTTCTGTTTGTGACATTTCAATTGGATATCTTTTACAAACGTTGTAGACCACAATGCTTTGTTTTTGAAGTATGTCAATCTCTAATACCTTTTTACAGACTGTATAAGTTTCTGAGGGGATCTGGTACCTAACCAAATCATTAGACTATAACCTGAACTGTTTGTAAAAATGAAAATTTAATTAAGACACAAAGATACCCCTTTACCTATCTTCTGCCACTCATCAATTGTAGGGACCATAAAGTCTGGAATATTTATAGTCCAGGGAGGCTGTTGCACAACCCAACAACCCTGTACATGGTTTTGATTTCTATAGATTACGAATACCAAACTCTTAGGTATCAAGCCAGGAATGGTGACACAGTCTTTTAATCTCAGTGCTTGAGAGGTAGAGGCAGGTTGATGCCTGTGAGTTCAGGGCCAGCCTGATCTACATAAGCGCTTCCAGGTTAGCCATGGCTACATAGTGAGATTCTCTCTCAAACAAAACAAAATTGCCCACAATTCTTTGATATCAGTATTTAATTGGCTTTGTGTGGGCTCTCATATGGGATTTTGTCTTTTGAAACACATGTGGTCAGTGCACACCCACAGTCATGCTCACAAACAAAATCAATATAGAATGCTATCTACATTGTTCACAATTGCTATCCAAGTTGGTTTAATTGCTCTCTCTCTCTCTCTCTCTCTCTCTCTCTCTCTCTCTCTCTCTCTCTGTGGTGGCCACACTGTTCTGCACCCAAGCTAATCTTGATCCTGTCCTTTGATCTCTCTCCCTCTAGAGGAAGATCGGTGTAAACTCTACTGCAAGGCTGAGAACTTCGAGTTTTTCTTCGCCATGTCTGGCAAGGTGAAAGATGGGACGCCTTGTTCCCCACACAGAAACGACGTCTGCATCGATGGGATTTGTGAAGTAAGAGGACATTTCCGCCCCAGGGTGTGCAGTCAGGCTGACATCTCCTCTCGTGTGCTGTGAGGATGGTTGAGAGAGTCTCTGCGACATACAAAGGGAGGATGGGTGAAGTGTCCAGCTGAGCTGTGCACTTTTGAGACCTTCTCTAACTTTCACAAGACTCCTTCATTTTCTGTTTCAGCTACTTCCGAGCACAGAGAATGTGTGTAAGAATTAAAGACAGAAATGATGGTCATGTCTCAGTGCCTGCATACTAACCATGTTCGCCACATAGTAGAACCTCAGAAGTACAGCGGGAACAGAGCTGTCCTCTCTTTTCAGTTCAGGCCTTTGGGTACTCACCTTCCCTTGCACCTAAACTTTATAATGAGCATTTCATCCTTTTCCTGTGTGTGTGTGTGTGTGTGTGTGTGTGTGTGTGTGTGTGTGTGTGTTTATGTGTATGGGTAGTTTTTCATGTGAACATATAGTATCTGTGCATATGTATAGACATATGTGGGTACATGCCTGTTTATGCTTGTATGCATGTATGTATACATGGATGTCCATATATGCACATGCACGGAGGAAGTCTGAATGCTACTGCTTAGCATTTTTATGCTTCATTCATACAGTTGGCCTGTAAATGTGGTACTAGCCCATGACTCTTTATTCTGGTTTCCCAGAGCTAGAGTCTATGTCTCAGATCAATCATGCGATTTGATCAACTATGCATTTGCTTGCAGAGGAAGAGGCACTTTTCTCAGGTTGGCCACTAGTAGACGGCCCATTTCCCAGTGGTTGATGCCACACTTCTGTGTGCATGTGATCAATACTCATTAGAACCAGGGGGTTAAGACAGCAATAATATACAAAAGAAAGAAGATGTGAAGTTGGGAAGAGATGTGTGGGAGACTTTCAGGAGAAGTGAAGGGGGAGGGGCTATCTATGATCAAAATACATTATCTGCATGAATGAAATGTTTTGAAGAATAAGTGAAAGTATTATTTACAAAGAGTTCCAGAGGAAGTCTTTGAACCCCAGGGTGACTTAAGGCTCTGGCTTTCACCTTAACAGAGCTGCCCACCCCCTACCTCTGTTAGTCTTCACTGGGTTTGCTCATCTTTGATTCTTCCCTGCTTTTGTTCTTCATAGCCTGTGGGATGCGACCATGAACTGGGCTCTAAGGCAGTGTCTGATGCATGTGGCGTTTGCAAAGGTGATAACTCGACTTGCAAGTTTTATAAGGGCCTGTACCTCAGTCAGCACAAAGCAAACGGTAAGCGCCACTGCTGTTCCCATGATGCCCCTGGCAGCATCCCACATCTGCCTCTGAGTGGGGAGGGGACTGTAACCCTAGCTCACCTCACACTAGTGGTAGCTCTTGTCACACGGTAAGGTTGGATGAGCAGTTTCATCTATGCATTGTACCTTGGCAGTATATTGAGTAGGGCCACAAAATGGCGCATCAGAGAAAGGCAATTGCCACCAAGTCTGACAACATGAGTTTGAACCCAGAACCCTAGGTAAAGGGGGGAGAAAACTCACTCTCAAAAGTTGTCCTCTGACTTGCTCATGCATGCTGTGACACATAGGTACACACAGAAACACATGCTCTCACATGTGCATGCACACACACACACACACACACACACAGAGAGAGAGAGAGAGAGAGAGAGAGAGAGAGAGAGAGAGAGAGAGAGAGAGAGAGAGAGAGAAAACAAATCCCCAAAACAGAAAACAAAATTATTGTTTGGTTTTTTTTTTATACTTTATTAAATAGAATTGACTAGAATCAAAGCCACATCAAAATGGTCACTACATGTCGAGTTACCCCAGTTACCATTCTCCAATCTACAGTGTTATCTGCGGAATATTCTTCTGTGTCTATTTAGAGTATTACCCTGTGGTCACCATCCCAGCTGGGGCCCGAAGCATTGAGATTCAAGAGTTGCAGCTTTCTTCCAGCTATCTTGCTGTCCGAAGCCTCAGTCAAAAGTATTACCTCACAGGGGGCTGGAGCATCGACTGGCCTGGGGACTTCACCTTTGCAGGGACCACATTTGAATACCAGCGTTCCTTTAACCGCCCCGAACGACTGTACGCCCCAGGACCCACCAACGAGACGCTAGTCTTTGAAGTAAGTTTGAATCTGATGCTAGTGCCTCCTGTGGCATGGTGACAACTTGAACAAACTCAGAGGACTCCCATTTAATTTATTTCCTGATAGGCAGCCTTTCAGAGTACAAGGGTAGTTAGCAACTCTTATTTTGAAGGGTTTTTTTTTTCATATATAAATAGCAGCCTGCTTCTACTTCACCTGCCTAGGAGTTCCCAGGAATGCAAAATGCTCATTAGATGACTTTATGTTGTGACCGCCATACAGGGAGCCCATTGTAGCTATTTCTAACATTGTCAGCTGGTCCAGGAGGAGGCTTTTTGGTAGAGAAAATGCTGACCTGGGTGTCAGCAGGCATTTAGTCATAATTTTGTAGGTTGTAGCTTCCCCAGAGATTAAAAACAAGAAAGAAAAATATATGAATGGACAAATAAAAGCAATGAACACAGCCAGCGTTTCCCCCTCACATGATGTTACCTCACATACAAGATGCTGAGAAAAGCCAAGCCACTCTCGAGGTAAAGCTTTCTTAAGGGAAACCTGCTCCTGTTGACCTAGAAGGTACAGAAGATCTGGGAACAGGGAGCCAGGCTCTTCAGGGACAGTTGCTACTCAAATGATTTTTAAAACATTTTGTTGGTGCTAAGAATTGGTCCCAGGGCCTTGTATATGCCAGGCGTGGACTTTACCTATGTACCTCAGCCGCAGTCCCTTGTCTGCACTGCATCAACAAGGTCATTGGAATATACCCAACAGACATAAATCAGCGGCACCTAGAAGGTTATTTATGAACGCTGAAGATTAAGACAGGTGCCAGGAGCCTGGTGGATGACCTTTGCCCAGGACTCTGTTTCACTCTCACTGCCTGGTATGTAGTTAAGCTATTTGCCTTTATTGTGTCCTTGGCATGCTCAGGAAGCCTCTCTGCCCTTGCTCCTTCAGAATACTGTATCCTCATCCCCTTGGGATACTTTGGCCAAAGTTGTGGTTGACAAAGCTCTTTCCAGAGGCAGATTCTTCCTCTGTATAAACTGAAGCTTCCTGTTTGTTTTCCTGCTTCCTGGATCAGCTGGACCAGATCTCACTGGGGTGAAGTGGGTGGTGACCAGGTACAGCCTCTGGCGGGTCCTTGGTGAAAGCAGTGAAAATGGATTTCTCTTGCCCTCCTTGGGAGTTGGGATGCCATGTGGGATGAGCTATTCTGGGTGAATTTACATGATGTTTTGATGGTTCCCGAATGGATTCCTATATTTACCAGAACCATAGAAGATTGAAAAGTGAAAATACCACTGCTTGAAGCCATGATTGAGGTCTTCTGCATTTCACACTCTGAGCATCTACTTGGTTTCTCACTTAATTGTAGATGGATATAGGTAGAGAGCTGGGGATAAAATAGTAAAAGAGAAAAAGGAAAAGAAAAGAAAAAAAGAGGAAAGGAAAGAAGAGTAAAGAAAAGAAACAAGCTATCAACTCTCCCTGGAATTGTAAAGCTTAGCGTACTGGTAAGTCTAGAGCAATGTTGTACTAATATATCAATGAACACAAATTTTGGTAAGCTACCCAAAGGAAAATAAATCTAAGTGAAGAAAACAGAGAATGTCTCTGGATTGAGAGGTTGGTAGAGAAGAGCCATCTTATATGATAATTGAAGGACCAGCCAAGTGTGAAGTGTGCAAGAATTTCAAGACAGGAAATAGTTAAGACTGAAGTGAGTGCATCAGACTGAGAAGGTGTCCTGAGGCGTCAGTGGATGTAGTAGAGCTGCTGAGCCCAGGTCACATTCTCATCCATGGTGAGGAGCATGTCCAGATCTCACCGAGGTGGGTGTGTTAAAAACTCACTCCGCTGCTGGGTGAAAAGGTGATTTGAGGGATACAAAGTGAGCTGACAGACAACAGAAATGGATCCATCTGTAATTCCAGATAAGAAGTGCTAAAACCTGACAATGGGGGTGTGATCATGAAGGACATAGACTTGCTTGTAGTATAAATGTGTGTGGAAAGTAGGAAAGACAGTTCTAGAGACACCTGGGATATGGACTTTAAGGGAGAAGACAATATTGAGAATGAATGTTGGCTTCTTCCTTGAGCCTCTGGTGGATGTTTTTACTGCTCTAGCGATCTTGACGGCATCTTGTAGTGGGGCTAGGGATGGAGAAGCACTTCCATTTTAACCCCCTGTTCTTTAAGATGCATCTTCAATCTTGATGCAGCAATAGAAAGTCAGTGGGATGTGCATTAAAATACCCAAAACGGCATTGGAAGGAATGTGTATCAGATCATGAAAACTCTGGATGTTATATCTTAATGTAAGTTAATATTTGTAGATATTTTGTAGTTTGCCAAGGTTGGCTATAGACCTTGGTCATAAGCTTGCCTCCAGCCATTTCCTACACCAGGGGTCCTTAAACCTTTTGTTTCACCTGAGGAAAATTTTAAGCACCCCTAAACACATGGGTATATAAAATAGACATGTCAGTCACACACTGACAGATGATAAGTTATAATTTATTTTAAAATAACTTTTTGCTACATAAATAATTTTATCATTTATTAAAAGGGAAAATAGGTTTTATCAATGTGAGCTGGCATACCTCTGTTTCTACCAAATCGTTGAGTAAGCACATCTGTGGGGCACTTTCTTGATTGAGGATTAAGGAAAGGGCACAGCAAGACACTGTCACGAACAAACAAGCTGAACGTGTATATGGATTGTACAATATTGGACCTATTTCTCCAATTACCAAATTAGAGAGACCATTGGATGACAATCAACAAATTTCTAATTCCTCATATTTTTGGATTTCAATCTATTAGGATATATTGGTAATATTAATTTTCATATTAAGATATTTAAAAAAACTAATTGTTACTTCCTATTATTTTTGTTGTTAGAGGTAGAATTTCTTTTCTGGTCCAGTCTATTTGGAGTTCTGTGGGCTTCTTGTATGTTCATGGGCATCTCTTTCTTTAGGTTAGGGAAGTTTTCTTCTATAATTTTGTTGAAGATATTTACTGGCCCATTACATTGGGAGTCTTCATGCTCGTCTATGCCTATTATCCTTAGGTTTGGTCTTCTCATTGAGTCCTGGATTTCCTGGATGTACTGGGTTAGGAGCTTTTTGCTTTTTGCATTTTCTTTGACTGTTGTGTCAATGTTTTCTATGGTGTCTTCTGCCCCTGAGATTCTCTCTTCTGTCTCCTGTATTCTGTTGGTGATGCTTGCATCTATGACTCCTGATTTCTTTCCTAGGTTTTGTATCTCCAGGGTTGTCGCTCTTTCTGATTTCTTTATTGTTTCTATTTCCATTTTTAGATTCTGGATGGTTTTGCTCATTTCCTTCACCTGTTTGATTGTGTTTTCCTGTAGTTCTTTAAGGGATTTTCATGTTTCCTCTTTAAGGGCTTCTAGTTGTTTACTTGTGTTCTGTATTTCTTTGAGGGTGCTATTTATGTCTTTCTTAAAGTCCTGTATCATCATCATGAAAAGTGATTCTATATATGAATCTTGCTTTTCCGGTGTAATGGTGTGTCCAGGACTTGCTATGGTGGGAGTATTGTGTTTTGATAATGCCAATTAACCTTGGTTTGTGTTGCTTATTTTCTTATGCTTGCCTCCTGCAATCTGGTTATCTCTAGTGCTACCTACTCTTGCCAAATCTGACTAGGGCCTGTCCTTCCTGTGATCCTGGTTGTTTCAGAACTCCTCAGAGTAGAGCTGTCTCTGTCATCCTGTGATTCTGAGATCCTGTGATCTTGGGCTTGTTAGGTCACCTGGGAGTGGAGCTTCCTCTGGGTGTTGTGGGACTCGCTGTGGAGCTTGCACCCAAGGTCTTCTCAGGGCACCTGCTGGCCCAGACAGACCAGAAGGAGCCTGAGCCACTAGGCTGGCAGAGTTCCTGTGTGTGGTTCTGATAATAGCCTCTGTTGGTTGCAAAAAGATGTTTTCTTGATGAGAGATGAAGACTATGTTTATTTGTGGGTGTAAAGATGTCTATAGATCGCCATTAGGGATTAAGCTGGTTTAGTAACTATGTGGCTATAGATGTTCCTCCAGTAGCCATTACTTCATATAAAGATTATATTTTGGTGGGATAGTTGGTAGTGCAAAGTCTAGAAGATCTTCATCATTGTCTAGAGTTGATTGATGTTTTGATTTTATAATCATCAAAGCTGAGGATACCACTCCACATAAATATGTAGGACAGAGTTTCTAAAGTATAACTAGATCCAGTTTAGAAACTGTTGGAAATTCGCCTAATTACAAGCTAAGGTATTGTACCTTGACCTGTGGCTTCTTTGGTTGCTTCCGAAGGCCATTGATTTATCACTAAGCAAAACTTCATAGGCCAAATGTGGCTCTCAGGGCATCTTCCATGAGCAGTCAGGAGCTAGGATGAATCACATCTGATGAGAAATGCTCTTTTTACTACTTCAAGACCCACAATTTTTTTTTAAAAACTTCATTTCCCTCTGCAGTTTAGTTCATAAACACAAAACTGTTCCAGTTATTTCAAAGTTCTGTTGGTAAGTAAAGCTTCACTTTTAAATCAATCCACTCAGCAGAAAAGCCACAACAAGGAAGTAAGAGGAGAAATGGCAGGTAGTGAGAGTGGAAGGACTGAGCCTTCCTTTCATGTGTGAAGCCTAATTGTCCCATCTTGCACACTGATCATAAGCAGACATTGGATGCACTGTTGCTAAGCATTACACAAGCCTTGCCTGAGCCTCTTTATCCTGCCTTGGATAATCTCACCGCAGCTCATCCAGCTGCATCATTTCATCCTGACAAAGAACTACACACCTTCTTTAGTGGGCACAAGATTTTAACCAGTATCTAAAAAGGATTTCTTTGATATTTACTTTCATGACTACAAACATTTTATCTGCATGTATGTCTGTGCACCATGTGCGTGCCTGGTGCCTGTAGAGGCCAGAAGAAGGCATCTTCACAAGGATCTTCGGAAATGTGAGTTACAGATGGTTGTGAGCCACCATGTGGGTGCTAAGAATCAAACCCAGGTCCTCTACAAGAGTAGGCAGCGCTCTTAAAGGCTGAGCAACTCCTCTAGTCTTTCAAAAGTAATTTTCCAGAAATGAGGATGGAGTTCCCTAAAATTGGTCAGATTCAGCCATCTCTATGGTCCTAAACACAAATGGCTCATTAAACAGTAATAGCCACCTATAAGGAGAATGGTGAATAGAATACATTTGAATCAAGTCATATAAATTGTGCTGTATGTTCAGTGGAGAATGTATCATATTCTTAAAAGTATTTTTAAATTTTGTGTGTGTGTGCGTGCGTGTGTGTGTGCGTGCGTGTGTGTGTGTGTGTGTGTGTGTATGTGTGCGCGTGTGTGCGTGTGTGTGTGCGTGTGTATGTGTGTGCGTGTGTGCGTGCATACCACCATGCATGTGTGGATATCAGAGGACTGTCAGGTCTTTCCTTCCACTCTATGGATATTCTGGATATGAAACTCGGGCCATTGGGTTTGGTGGCAAGCACCTTTATCCACTGAGCTATCTCACCAGCCCTGTAAAATAATCTTTAGTACACATAAATAAAATTGTTAACTACAGTAATATTTGTAGCCATCAAGCATTATATAGTCACCATCATGAAGCCAAATTACATTTTCTTGGTTGTTTGCTTCCAAAGAAGCAAAAATCCTGTTCTGCAGCTACATTCATAGAAGCTTAATGTAGTAGGTTGGAAATATAATCTGACAGACAAACCACCCCCATAGTAACTTCAAATAGATATACCCTGATTTTTAAAGCAAGTATGGATCAATTTTAAATGGATTAATGAATATATATATTCATTAATATTTAAGCTATATATATATAGCTTAAAAATAAATCTGATAACCTAATATTATAGTTGTTTGAACTTTTTAAAGAATCTGGGTTATGTGAGTATTGTTTTCAGAGAGCATCATCAAATTTCTGACTAGTTTTTATATTTGATTTTAAAGATTTACTGATTTATGTATCCGAATGTTCTGTCTGCATGCATGGCTGTATGCCAGAAGAGGGCATCAGAGCTCATTTATAAATTATTGTAAGCTACCATGTGGGTGCTGGGAATTGAACTCGGGACTTCTAGAAGAGTAGCCATCTCTCTAGCCCCAAGTTTCTGGTTAGTTTTTTTTTTTTTCTGGTTAGTTTTAATCACATTTAATTCTCTCCAAAACTGATGGCATAGGGTTATTTTTTAAAAACAAAACAAAACAAAGCAAAACTTAAAATATTATTAAGTCAGGCTCAGGAGATGGCTCAGTAGGTAAACTTTTAGAAGGACCTAATTAGAGTTCACCTGAACCTTCCTGAGGCTGAGTGTGATGAGGACTGTCTGTAACCAGAGGGCTTCTACAGCCAGATTGGAGGGAGAGATAAAAGGATCCCTGGAAGTTTGTAGACCAGCCACCATGACATACATAAGGGCAAACTAGAGACTGTCTCAAACAAGGTGCAAAGGCAAGGACCAACTCCAGTTGTCCTCTGACCTCCACATGTGTAGCCTGGCTTCAGAATCACTGTGCTCATACAAACATGCAAGGCAGAGAGAGACAGAGACAGAGACAGAGACAGAGACAGAGGAGAGAGAGAAGAGGGAAGGAGAGAGACAGAGACAGAGAGACAATGTCAGAGAGAGAGACAGTGACAGAGAAATTGTAATAACTAATAAATTGTATTTCCCTAAGGTGGACTTTATCTTAATGTCCAAGTGATCCATGGCATTATTCTTTAAAGGGAGTTAAATAAAGTTCATTTTCCTTTTCATACAAAGACGATGAGTTGAACCAAAATGGATACTTTGGGAGCCAAAAATATGTTCACTCCAATATAAAAATGTTGAATATGTTTTACAATCCTGTGGGATGCTGAAATCAGAATGTGGGAACACAGCAAAAAGGAAAAATGCTGTTCCATCCTCAGAAACAAGTCTACAGACAGCACTGCTGGCCTTGCATGCATCTCAGTTCTGGTTATAATGTGAAATTCAGCAGAAAGCTGTGTTTGCCTGACCCTCAAGGTCAGCTCTGTAAGGACGGTGCCCCTCTTTCTTACCTTCTCGCGTGCATTATGTCACAGCCTGGCAAGGTCCTCACAATGCCCCATCTTCAACTAACTTGGGATGCATTGGTCTCCATGACTATCATCAAAGAGACCTGTTCCTCTTTATGTCCCTCCTGATGTCTAACATTTTAAGTTATATTTTTAGACATCAGATTTTAATTTTTAAAACATTAAATACCTGTTGGCACCTATTCAAGACCTAGGTCTATTTTAGTTACTGAAGTTGCACCAGGAGTTAAAATGCAAACTGTATTGCCCAACCTTTATGATTTAAGTCTTTTCGAGTATTTTATTCATTCTTTGACAGTTGCTAACATAGGTATGACATATCTTAATCTTATCGTCCATCCTAAACGTTCCCTCCTGTTCCCCCTGGACTCCACATTGAAAGTGTGCACCTCCCTTGGAACTTGGTGTCCTCTCTCTCTTTTTTTTTTAAAGTGTGCTAATACCGTTATGGGTTTGTCTTTTAAAAGTAATAGTTTGTGTTTATTCTTTGAAAATCTCATACCTTTGTATAATACAATTCCATTGTATCCACCCATCATTACATACATCCCTCCAGCTTGCCCCTGTACCCCATCCTATCTTCATCACAACTCCATGTCTTGCTTTTTTCTGTATGAATAATCCCAAGTCCAATTAGGGATGCCCATATGTACATAAATGTGGAACCATCTGACAACCTGCCAGTGAGCTCACACCAAAAGCTAAGTGACTTTCTCCATCAGCAACCATCAGCTGCTAAGAAGTATAAAGAACAGAACTTCAGATCTTCTATCTGTGGAAAGCTTCATGGGCAAGACAGACAGTGGCTGTAGTAGTAATTGGTAATCAGGCTTAATGGTTCCTGTGTGACATTAAATGAATCACTCAGATTTGATACCTGAACCCCAACTTTATCATATGGTGACTTATTTCTCTTTGTAGCTTTCCACCACTGACACAGTATGTAGGACATTCTAGAATACTAGGAGGAAAATTTTTAAAAGTGTGGAGTAAACACCTTATATGATAAAACTTGTGGGTTTATTTTTGTTTTGAAGATTATAATTTGATTACAACATTAATCCCTTCCCCTTCCTCCCTCCAAACCTCCATATACACCTTTCCCTGCCTCCTTCATATTCCTCAGTATATGTTATCATCATGATATTTAATCATCTCTTAGGACCAACCTTAGAACCATACAGAGTAATGTTAACTACAGTGAACATTTAAATTTATGCACTTCTTAAAAAAAATTTTTTTTTACGTATGTATGTGTTACTGTGTGTGTAAGTATGTGCATGTATGTGTAGGTGCGCGAGGAGCCCGGAACAGGGTATCAGACCCTCTGGAGCTAGAGTTACAGGTTATTAAGAATGACCAATGTGGGTGCTGCAGATAAAATGTTAGTTTTTCTGGATGGCCTAGAACTTACAAGGTAGAGCACTCTGCCCCTCGAGTGCTGAGGTTAAAAGGCGAGCACTCTCAAGCCCAGATGGCCAGCAGGCCCTCCTAAACACTGAGCTCACCTCAGTCACACACTCTGAGTTCTCAAATGCTCTCTGGGACTCTTGTGCTCCTCTTACCCACGATGAGTACCAATGATTTACATACAAGATGCTGTTGACCCACGCAGTCTCAGGAGGCTCCCTGTACTAGGGAAATGATTTTGCTTCCCCAGCATGTGGGTTCACCAGATCTTTCCATATATTTCTGTGTGTTTTATAGTCAAATGAGAATAATACAATCCCCGGAGTAATTGACTGCTGTCAGTTAACTCTGAGAAAGAAGTACATGGCCTCACACCAAATAAAAGCACCTTCTGCTTCTGGTTATTTTTATATGTCAAAATTTTATAGGATGTCTTCATAGGCAACTCAGAGTTTAAACTAAATGGAAAACAGACTTTCACTCTATCTCGAAGTCACAAGCCAGTCCTGTTTTGAGATGCTGTCTCTGTTACACGATTCCCCTCTCTCCGCATCCTTGGCATTACCTGGATTCCCCATTTCCAACAGGTGGATGTCACTCATCACAGGTCTCCTCAATAGCCAAGGGGCATTCCTGAGGCTCATGCTGTTTTTTTTGAGTAATTTTAGGCGTTACTTACATTCATCCGTCATGTTCCTGCTTTGACACGCAGACTGGGACACGTACAAACCACCTACATTTCTGCATTGCTCAAAGTGAAGGCCAGTCATGCGCACACACAAGTCCTAGCCCCCCAAAGAAATCAACACAGACTTGGCAGTGGTCTGCTCTCTGAGATCACAGCAGATACAGTTTTTATGAAACCAGACAGTTTCCATCTATTTCCACTCCCTCTCAACGGCAAGAGTCTGGCAGAAAGACTGAAAAGTCTCTCATTAAACTTATGAACTTGTTGGTTATCTGGAAGACTTAGAGCGAGCTTATGTTTCAGGAGTGCCGAGGGTATTGTATGTGGTTGGTTGCGTTCGATGATCGGGTTTGCCTGTCTTTATTCTGCATCCCCCAAATACTTTCGTGTGTTTGTCACTAGGGACATAAGAATTACATATTAAAGGGATAGAAATAAAAAAAAAATAGTTGACAGCCAGGGTCAAAACTTACACATAGCTTCTTTGGGGGAGGTGCGGGAGACTGGTTTCCTCAGAAGTAGACAGATATATGTATACCAGGTTTTTATTTTTGTCCTTTGAGAGTGTATAGATGAACATGGTGTATTTAGATTGTTGTACCCACCACCTCATTACCCTCCCTTAGCCCCTCCTATACCCACTGAGCCCCTTCTCCTTCTCAACACATCCCCCTCTTCCTACTTTTGTATGCATGTATTCCTGTGGGGGGGGTATGCATATGTGTGCATGCACATGTGTGCGTGTGGTAATGTGTGATGTGTTTGATGTGTGATTGAGTGTAATTACAGATGCTCTCCTGAGCATGGGTATGGGGTCATTTACTGGAACCGTGGCTCCATCAACTTCCCAAGCAACCACTGAAAGCCAAGGGCTCCTCAGGGAGCTACGCCCCTCCCTCTCCTTTCCACAGTGAAATGCTAATAGGTCCAATCTTGTGTAGGTTTACATGTGTATGATTACATGTTAAGTAATCATGGCTGCTGTGGGGCCAGGAGCAGGAGTCCCCGGTGTGTCCAGACGACGGTGTTCCACAGCCGCATGCTCCAGCCCTTACGTTCTTTCTGCCTTCTTTTCATCGGTAATGCTCCCTGAGCCTCGGAGGAGTTGGCATCGGCTCCTATTTAGGGCTGAACGCAGTTGTAAGCCTTTGCATTAAGCACCGCTGCTGAGTTTGGGGTTATGGATGAAAACTTAAGTTTTCCCATTTTAAGATTTATATAGCGATCAGCAAAAATCAGTGGCTGAGATCTTTCCCTTAGTACTGAGGGAAAGACTTGCTTATTAGGCAGTGTTAGGAGACCTTGGTGGCATAAAACTCAAATTCTTTCCCTTGCTGATTAACTGCGTGTGGTGCTGGGGTCCACCCTGGGGGTCTGTGCTTTAGGCCACCTCCCTACTGCTGAGCTTCATCCTCAGCCCATGGTGTGTCTGGTTGAGGATAAGGTTCTTGTTGGTTTGTGCCTCTCATCCGTTCTTTTCTGTCCCTCAGGCTATCTGTCTCTCACAGGTTCACAGGCACACAGCCATGAAACAGCCACCCTCTAGCTAGCAGTCCTGCAAAGGGAAAGGGGGGGGGAGGAATTCCTCAGGAGTGTTTCCTTGTGGCATGACATCATCCTTATCTCCTGAACAGAGTGATCCTGGAAGGCAAGGCAGCAAGGCTGCTGGTCTTTCACTGAAATCTGATCTCCCAGATCCTTCCATTATAGCATTCCTCTTTTAGAAAAACTTAAAATACAAAAGGCTTTCCTTTAGGTTGAAAAAAAAAATGTTTCCCCTCCCCCTCAGCAGTGTCAGGCTGCAGAAAGGCACGTTTAACTCTTTGCAAGCCCAGTGGTATTTGATAGCACACCAAAGGAATCCTAAAGCTAAACACACAGCGGCCTTGGGAGTTAGCAACAGTCAGTGAGATACAGGCTGACTTCAGGCTAATTGCATGGCTGGAAAAAAATACCTCGACAAAATTACTGTGAGCTGGACGTGGCAGTGCACACCTTTAGTCACAGCAATTGGGAGGCAGAAGCAAGCTGATCTCTGTGAGTTTGAGGCCAGTCTGGTCTGGCACAATGCTTTTCAGGCCCACAAAGGCCAGAGAGAGAGAGAGAGAGAGAGAGAGAGAGAGAGAGAGAGAGAGAGAGGAGGGAGGGAGAGAGAGGAAAGTATAGGGACACACACAGAGAGAGAAAATGAATGAGAATGAATTATTATAATAAATAACTTAGTCCTGCACTTCCTGGCAAAGAAAGATGCTATGGGGAAGGGTCCAAGTAAATGGGCACGTTGGTTAGCAATATGACCATGTGATAATTCTGCCTAAATCCTCCCCTATGTATAATAGCTATAATGTAATAGATAAAAGTGCCCCTTAAGTTGAGTCAGTATAGACAAAAGGAAGGTAGCCAAGCAGCATGCATTCAGTGATATTACATAACAAAGAGGCAAGGGAGAAATGGAGCATGAATTCAGAATAGCTGGTGTAGACCCGAGGTGAGAGAGAACCATTCCCAAGGACCGTCAGCAATAACAAATGATTTGTCTCAGTCACCATATGCTATTTGAAACTGGAGCCTCAGGTTAATTCGTGGCACATACTTCTGTGATGACTTGGCAAGCACTATTTCCCTCTGATAGACACAGAGTAATGACTTCAAACCCTTGCAGAGATTCAATGAATCAGCCCGCACTTTTGAAGCTGCTCTTCAGATGACTTCCCAAGTTGTATGACTGTTGCTTGTCTAGTCCCATTTCAACACACATGAGAAGGTGAAGAAAACTGGATAAATTTTAACATACTGTGGGGTTCCAGTATGAACTTATTTAAAAAAAAATCTTTAAAAAGTTACCCAAAAGTCTGAAACTATAGCTTAATAATAATCTAGCGTGCAAGCTCTAGAATACATAAAAGCCATGGGTTTAATCTTCAGTAAAATGTGTGTGTGCATACACACACACACACACACACACACACACACACACACAATTAAGGTGCAATAGCATGTTAAATTAAGCTATCCTCAGCACTTTAAACAGTGATAGTCTCTTTTTGGTTCTTGCACTAATGAACTCACTATAATTGTGTTTACCTAAACAAGAACTGCACAAATTCTTATTGTAAGTTTGTTTGTTTGTTTGTTTAGTTTGGGGACAGGATTTCAATAAGTTTCCCAGGCTGGCCTTGAACTTACAGTCCTTCTGACGCAGCCATCAGAGTATCTGGGATTACAGGTCTGGGTCACTTATTCAAACTAAAACTTCACATTGGAATCCTAGACATGGTTTCAGAGCATGAGAAGCAATGTTCTGAGAGACTACACTGAGTATTCCAACTAGGCAATAGAATATATTCCATCCTTTTCCAGATGACACTAGAATATTCATCTACAATCTGATGGCTGATAACATCTTTGTATAATATTAACATCAACTTTAAAAGAAAGAAAACATTTGTAAACCTTTGCCTGGGTGGGGAATAAGATTCAAGAGACATTGCTCTCACTATGTTTAAAGCAACCAAGCTCATTATGAGGCTAGAGAGCTAGCTCCATTGATAAAAGGCTTGCAATACATGTGTGATGACCCAAGTTTGGTCCCCAGAATGCACATAAAAAGCCAGGTGTGGTAGCAGCACCAGGGAGGTGGAGATGGGGGATGCTGGGGTTCACCGGCCAGCTAGTTTATCCTGATTGATAAACTAGGAGCTCCAGATCAATGAGAGGACCACAGGGTCCTAAGGAACAAGGTTGAGAATACCAGGGGAACGATGTCCAAGGTTTAATTATTGTAAATTTGTTTGTTTGTTTAGTTTGGGGACAGGATTTCAATAAGTTGCTCAGGCTGGCCTTGAACTTACAGTTCATCTGACTCCCAAACTCCCACACTTAGGAACACACGCAATCAAATACACAATGGAAGACAAGAAACATGAGTCCTCACATATAATAAAAGCCAGTCTTTAAAACCTACCTGTTAAGTTGGATTTTCATGACGCAATTTAGAAAACATACACATTTGTTTAAAAAATAGGCTTTCAACAATAAAACCAATATAACCCTTGTAGAAGAAATGTGTAAATTTTAACAGAAACTAAAAAGCAGAAGTTTTTTTTTTTTTTTAAAGCCAGCAATCTATCTAATATTGCATTGGGTGCCCTTGGCAGAAGCTGTTTCCCAACTTCAGAGGGCAGTTGGTAGGCTCCAGTCTCCTCTGTGGTTTTCCAGCTTAAGAAGCTGTGAATTTTATAACCGTGCACCCTGCGGTTAAAACTGCAGAGTGCTGCTGTCTTAAGGCAGGTGGTTCTCATGTTAAAGGTAGACATTAAACAGTTCTATTAAGGACCTGGAAGTATTTAACAGGGTCGCTTGCCAGCTGTATATTAGAGACCCAATCCCTGTTGGCTGGAAAGTTCTCTGGACTAAGTCCAGTTAAGTAGACTGAATCACTGGCGGTCTTTCCAAATTTGCACATTTAACAGCTTGGCTGTTCAGCCTTCCGTGCAACACTGGGCGGTTCAGAAGTGGCATCACTCTAATACAAGGAGCTGCCATGAAGACAAGGATGAAGCCTGTGGGATTGGGAAAGTGACTGTGTCAGCCACTCCGCCCCCAGGCTGGGAAAAGCAACTCATCATTGTTGAGAGAGTCATGGAGAAGGTTTTCAAATAGCTGTGGGTGACTAACATTATCATTTTCAGGAGGTTTATTGTCTGAGGCTCATACCCCAGCATCCATAGAGGAAGTGGGGCCTTGAACGTCTCTCCAAGGTCCCCTGTGCTTCACAGGGCCTGTCTGCAGTTAATAGGATTATGATGGTCACATTGAAAACATTGGGTGTCATTGACAAGGTCACCAAACTGGGGGCTGTGGTCTCCTCTGAAGGAAGAGGTTGATAATCAGATGATCGTTATGGATTTTAACATTTTCAGGTTGTTTCTTTAAATTGATTAAGTTCTGTTTAAGCTGGCTTTACAGCCACAGGACCTAAATGGCAGCAGAAAACCCTGCGTGCTCAAAAGGAACCTTGTATTTGGTTTAATGAAGTGCTGGGTTCTTCTTTAAATCAAGGGACCTTGGATTTTTCTTTGCTCTGGGATCACAGATTCTGAAAGGTGGAATTGAGTTTTTCACCAAACTCAGGTTTTTGGAAATAGGAAGAACATATAGAGATTACCTTTGGCAAGGTGCACAGTTCTTTTCCAGAGAACCATATGAAACAGCAAACATGAGAAGGGAGGTTCCTTCCTCCACATGTTCCATTTTCTGCCATTCTCCTCCCCACATAGGATAAATCAAAGGGCAGCCGATGCCTAAGGTCAGTCATTGTGTGCTTGGAGTTTATGTGCTTCGCCCCGCTGCCTGTAGAAGTCGGTCCTTCCTTCAGAAGGCTTTTAAGAGCTCACGTTAAAGCAGTCAGCGTGCTCTCCTCTGGTTTATATATTTGCTTTAACATACACGACTGCTCACATAACTGCACGTGGATTTATAGCTATGCGGACAACAAGGTCTGCCCTTAGGTCTTTAAACTTGGGGTGCTTTTAATTCACTTAATGCCTTTGTAAAAACACACTCACATGTTCCACAAATACATTTAAAGAATGTATCTTGTGGGCTAGTGTCTATAAAACTAATAGAATGTATACAGGGGGTCATTATTGGGGGTTGTGACCTACTGACTTAAGATCGCATGTTTCCTGTGAAATTTTTCAATACATTGTGCCTTTTAATCTTTCTCTTTGTTTCTTTCTTTGTTTCTTTCTTTGTTTCTTTCTTTCTTTCTTTCTTTCTTTCTTTCTTACTTTTCTTTCTCCTTCTCATCATATGGGTTATATGTTCATTATAGCTTTTAAATATCCAATTCAGTGTGCTTAGCTCAAATATTTAACTCTTCAAAGTACTTTTCCCATACTTTTCATTAAGTGAGAAAGAAGGGGAGATGGAAAATGTTTTATTTGTTTCTTCCTGAAGAATGTAAAGCCTCAGAAGAGTTTAAGTCCCCTTTTGTTCACTTTGACACACGGCTCAAGTCTTTGCCAAAAGAGTTTGATAATTAAGTCTGGGCTCCACAGTACACACCTGTAATCCTGGCATTCAAAAGGCGGAGGCAGCAGGATCATGAATTCAGGAGGCTCTCTACGCAGTCTAGTTCCATTTCTTAAAAACAACTGCAGCCCTGGGGAGACAGTGTCGGGAGGATCAGGCATCCCAGGCTACCCTCAGTTGCCTAATGGTCATGTGATTTTAGATAGACGGGGATTAAGGCAGTCATGTGATTTTAGATAGTCTTTCAATTCCCCCTAAGTTTCCCATGTATATATAACTTCCCTCTGTGAGTTTTGAAGCGCTTTGCTTCTAATATTTTTGAGTGAGTATGCAGACTTACTCTGACCTGTGGATCTGCTTGACCTTCCCTGCTGGAGAAGATGTTGTTTATCATTTCTGTTTGTGGAAGTCAAAAATGACACAGTGGTGCTCAGCTCAGGATAGAGTCGGTAACATGAGAGGCAGTGGGACAGAAGGCGCACTAATGTGAAGAGCACGCCTCATCCTGGCCTGCTGTGTGTGAGTTGTTAGAATCAAAAGAGTCTATGGTGGCTCCATGATCCTGCGTTGGCTTCTAAACTTAAAAGGATAGGCTGACATCTCATGGGGAGAAGTCTGAAAAGTAGCCTTTCTAGATACAAGAAAAGAGCATGAATCTAATGTTGAACTTGAACCTACCTCCCAAATACTCATATTCAGAGGCTAAATTTAATTTAACTTAATTTGTCTAACAGTGGGTTAGACAAATGTGGAGGCCAGCGATTTGGATTTCATAAAGAACGGCTACCACTATTCACTCGTGATAGGTTGAAACTGGCCTGACTTCAGTTTGAAGTTACTAATGGCCTGGGCTGTGTTCAAAAGCTGGCTGAGCCAGCCAGTGAGTAAGCCACTAGCAATGTTCTTCCATGGTTTCTACTTCAGTTCCTTCTTAAGCTCCTGTTCCAACCCCCTCAGTGATGGACATGTGGACTTGTAAGTCAAACAAACTCTTTCCTCTCCAAGTTGCTTTTGGTCATGATGTTGATCACAGCAACAGAAAGGCAAACTGGAATGGGATGGGAGAGAGGTCTGAGATAGGGGCCAGGCAGAACATCATAGAGATGTGAGGGAGGAGTGGGCTACCGAGACAAAAATGGACTTCTGAGGGACATGGAGGAAGTCTCTTCCTGCAGGCTGTGTTGGTTATGTTGAGTGATCGGCTGAGGTGGCAGTCTGGGGAATGTGGGCATCTTGCTTGTTTGGTTCTTAGTACAGAGGAAGCTTTTCCTTCCAGTCTAACTTTTCAGTGTTGCTGGGAAACCATGTGTTTACATAAGCTCCTGAAGTGTATCTAAAAAGTGAAAGTAACAGATACTACTAATGAATGCTCAATGGAAACTTGTTAAACCATTTTCCCCTTTAGATTAGTTTGGGGGAAGGGCAGGCAGGATGGCTTCAAACTCACTCTGTAGCCAAGGATGACCTAGAATTTCCTGAGCCTCCTACCCTCACCTGCCAAGTGCTGGTATTGTATGGGCCTTGTTAATGTGGTCCTGAGCTTGAACCCAAAGTTTCATGGATGCTAGGCAAAGGCTCTTCCATCTGTTCTACATCCTTAGCCCTTTGTGTGCTTGTTTGCTTACCCAGTGCTGCAGAGCAAACCCAGGGGTTTGCACTTGCTTAGCAAGTACTCTCTACCATACCAGGGCTCTAAATCCCAAACCCTTGTTAAACCTCTCAGCTCACCAAAGTGTTCAACCTTGCAGCTTAAAAAAAAAAAAAAAAAAAAAAAAAAAAGAAGAAGAACTAAAATTAGTTTGTATTTCTATTTTCTTTGTATTTTTGTAGAAGTCCCTTCACCTGTAGCAGTAAACATTAGCAGTTAGTTTGGATAAAGGTATGGTGGCACTAGAAAGTAGAGATAAGCACATTTTTTTTCTCCAGAGCACACAGGCATGTGCCTCTGCTACATGCATCTGAGCGTGAGCCCCTCACCACACTGTGGCATCACCCTGATAAAGCCTTCCTTGGCTGCCATAGCTCTTCTGCATCTCACAGGTCTTCCATTGCACAGAGACAATGGCAATCAAGAGTGTTAAGATTTGTCAACCTGCTTTAGCTGAGGAGCAGGTGGGAGGAAATATCAGTAAAGAGCAAGACCACCTTCTGTCCTAGTTTCATTCCTGTTGCTGTGATAAATACCCAGAGGGAAAAAAGCAACATAGGGAGAAAGTGTTTTAGCTCATAGTTCAAGATTACAATCCTTCCCTGATGGATGAAAATCTAGACAGGAAGCTGAAGTGATGTCATATCCATAGTCAAGAGCAAAGAGAATGAATGCAGACTGCTTAGTGCTTAGCTAATGTTTTCTTTTCTTATGTAGTCAAGGACCCAACACCAGGGAATGGTGCTCTCTACTATTAAGCTGGGTCTTTTTCTATACCAGTTAGTGCATTCAAAGTAACCTCCTCACCCAACACACATACACACACACTCACACACATACACATACACACAAATACACATACATACACATATATACACATAAATATATATATACATACAAATATATACATACACACACATACAAACATACAAACACACATACATACACATATACACACATGTATACATACAAATACACACATACAAATACATATACATACATACATATATGCATATATACAAATACACACATACATATGCATATATATGTATACACACAAATGCACACACATAAATACACACATACACATACACATATATACACATACACATGCATACATACACATACATACACACATATATACACATACACATGCATATACACACATTTACATACACACATACATATACATACATATATACACACATTTACAAATACACAAATACACACACAGATAGACAGACATGCACACAAGCCAACCTGGTCCAAGCAGTCCCTCACTGAGAGTCTCTTTGTGGGTGATTCTGGGTTCTGTTAAGAACACAAAACAAAACCATCACAGTTTCTGAATATGGATCTGCTCTTCCAATTCTAGTTTGACAGTGACTTGCCTGAATTTACTTAATCTGACTCCAGAAAATTAGCAGAAACACAGTAAAAAGGCCTAACAAGGAGAGCAGAACATTTTTAATTGGCAGCATGGTCTGGTGAGAATCTGTTGCTAGTTCATGCTAATGGTTCTTCCTGTTGTGTGACATATTAGTTTCACATGTGACAAAGTGTGGCGATGGGGTTAATACAGATCTGTCTGTTGACGTGACTCTGTCTAGAACACTCCACGATTGGTTTGGTTGTACTACCACGTGATGTTCACACCATGCTCCCTTCAGTGGTACACAATACTTCTGGAGGCATTTAAGCTACTAGCAATATGAAACCCATGTGGTAGCATCTTAAAGAGCACTATGGCACAGTGGTACAGTACCACCCAGCCAACTTTAATTGAGGTGGGATCCCAACAGACAGAGACCAGAAGTTCCTATTTTTAACTGGCTGTAGCCTTTGCCTCTGGAGTGTGCATGCCCAGTTCTGGTGGTGAAGAATTTTCCACAAGATTCATGGGGTAGGAGAAAACCAGTTATTTATATTCATGAATTGAGCTTGAGATTCTCAAAAAAGGGAATGGTTTAAAAGAGAGGACACCCAGAGAGTGTTTGCCCACATCAAAAAGGTTATAGAAGGCTTTGGAAAAGCATGGTCTTTTTGTTTTTTTAAGATTTTATTTAAATATAGTCATTTGTATGATCTTGAACACATTCTTTTTATGAAGAAAAAAGAAAGCATTGTAGAGTTGTTGGAGGAATGTTCTGAGATAATGTACAGAAAAACGTTGTCAGAGTACCTGATAACTAAAGGAGATCCATAGGCCATCGCTCACTAGGAGTCGCAGCCTAAGTCCTTTTTTTTTTTTTAGATTAAATCCCTTATACTACATACATATATTGACCCTATTATGTTTTATTTTATTTTTAACTATGTAGATATATGAGAATGTGTTTATGTTTGTGTGCATGTCTGTGTCTTTGCTGTGTATTTGTGTGTGCGCCCACGTGAACACAAGTGCCTGAAGAGGCCGGAAGTGTATGTTGATTCCCCTGAAGCTATATTTAGTTACAGGCATTTGTGAGCCACCCAGCAAGGATGCTGGGCACTGAACCAGGGTCTAATGCATATGTTTCTAACCACTGAGCTATCTATCCCATCCCTGTGACTGCTCCATTTAGACATAGTATGTAGACACTTTCTCTTTGCCAACTATCTTTGAAAATTCTATTGGAACCCTACATGGACTATATAGTAGGGACAGACAACTCTGAGTGGAATGTGCTATGATTTGGAGACATGCTTATTGTGTGCTGAGCTTCAGTCATAAAGGTTTATTGGTCAGTTTATGATCAGTATAGAGACACTCTCATTGAGTTTAACTATTAGCCACAGAACAGTACTGTGTGTGCTTCGTCTAAGGTTCAGACCCAATGATGTGACCTTTAACTCTATTATGTGTGGGTGTATGTCTGTGTGTGCACATGTATGCATGTACACTCTCACACGTGTATGAGTGGTAGAGGTCCAAGCTTAACTTTGTGGATTCTGTTCTCTCCCTCTACCATCGCACATCTTCCAGGGATGCATTTAGGCCATCAGGATCTCGCCTGCAGCCGCTGAGCCATCCTGGTGACCAACTTGCCTTCATCGTAAAGGTTCATTTGCTTTATTGATGGTGATGCCTTTACTTTTTATGTGATTACAGAAGGCATCAAATTGGGTTTTTCAGCATCTTTCTACTCCAGTTTTGATCCTAGGAAGGCTAGCTAATGGTTTAAAGTGTTAAGGGAAGCCTTTTTTAAAATTAGCATGTAACATTCTTAGGAACAAGAAATGACCTAACTTTAGGACCAAAATGACCTATAAATACCTTCAAAATGGTCAACAAGATTTCTGTAGTCTGGCCAGTACGCTGATCTCTTAAGTTTTGTCTCACCTTATGCAGATTCTGACACAAGGCAAGAATCCAGGGATCACTTGGAAGTATGCACTACCCAAGGTCCTGAATGTAACTCAGCCAGCGGCAAAGAGATACCACCACACCTGGCGCACAGTGCAGTCTGACTGCTCAGTCACCTGCGGCGGAGGTAACTGGCTTGGTACTGTGCTTCCCAGCTCATCCCTGCTTGCAGGTGTAATCCAGGCTATGGAAGGATACCATGAACTCTTAGGAACTGCAGGGCGGTTTAGATCCATGTCTCTATGAAACAGAAGTGGTTAGCTGAGGAATGCAGCTGGTTGTCAGTCATAAAGGGAGAGTGGCATTTGAATCATGCCTCAGATGCTGTTTCAAGGGGAAAAAAAACATATAAATGAAAAAAAAAAAACAAGGAACAATTGAAAGTCAAGCAGTGTTCCCACTCTGGAAGCGAAACATGAGTATTTACAAAAAAATGTTGTGACTCCAGTGGGAAATTTTAAATACTGGGAACCAGGCCACCTGGTTCCGCTGAAACAAATATTTACACAGACCAGTCATAAGCTAGTAAGTATGAATGTGGATATTCAGAGTTTAACTTTTTACCTATATTTGTATCACCTCATGGTGAAGTAGCATATTAGGGTTTTCACATATAATTCACTAGTGGCTTAATTATGATGTATGCGAGTGTTTTGCCTGTCTGTATGTATTTGTACTGCATGTGGGCTGTGCCCACAGAGGGCTGGAGAGGACACCAGAACTGCCTGAAACTGGCCTTGCAATGGTCATGAACTACTGTATGGACGCTGGGAATCAAACCCTGGCCTTCTAGAGGCAAGAGTGAGAGAACTGCTAAGCTGCCCCTCCAGCTCTCTCACTGGTGCTTTACTGATATAAGTATTTTCCATTTAGACCTGTACAATTTATGTCCAAGCTTCCTGGGACATTTCATTTTATAGTTACTCTGTTTCAAATAGTATCTATCACTTGATTGTTCTAGGATCCACTTGAAAATTAAAAGCATGTATTAAAGTTACTCAAGTATAAAATCTATTATCTTGGGGATAAATGGAATTCCAGTGGGTTGGAATTGTATCCAAGGGAACCATTTTCACAAAATATGTAAATCCTGTGTCTTAAATAGGATACCAGAACACTGATTGACCCCAAATTAAGCTGGGAAACTAAATTAAATGGGTTGTCTGTGTGCCTCACTGGTAACTTCTGGTGTCTTACTAGGTTACATAAGCATCAAGGCCATTTGCTTACGAGATCAAAACACCCAAGTCAATTCCTCATTCTGCAGTGTAAGAACCAAGCCGGCAACAGAACCCAAGCTATGCAATGCTTTCTCCTGCCCAGCCTAGTAAGTCGTCTGCAAACGCCTCCTTGCTCGTACGTGTTCTCCCACAACTCTGTTACTGATAAGACGTGATGAAAAGCCCCCAGCCCATACTTCTGGTTGGAAGGGATTCAAATATAAATACAATATTTAATATAAAAATCAGGAAAAGAAGAATGGCTGAAGTTGAATCACAAGACCTAAAAATATGAATGAGACATAATCAGATACTTACTTATGTTTTGTTCTGGAAGCTTGATGTGTAAAGATGTTTTTTCCTTCCCCCAACAGTAATAAGAATTGGATCTAGGACCTTATGCTTTGCCAGGCAAGTGCTCGATAACTGAGCCATAGCCACAGCCTTTCCCCCCATTTTAACTTTTAAAGAGACCATCCTCTTTCCATAATGGAATCAAGCAGATATTTAACTGACACACAATCCTATATTAGTTTAACGTGAGCATTGCTTAGCTTTTATGTAGGTCATCCAAGAACGCAGAATGACAATGATGCAGACCATGAAACCAAAAACGCAAATTGCACAGTAGTAAGATACAATCTAGAGAGGTGAAGGCCAAGTGGTGACTCCTCGGATGACTGTCCCTCTAGAGCACTCAGGGGGCTTGTTCTCACACTAATTTTAATCATGCCACTGTAGGAAGATGCATCTAAGTAGGCTTCCTGGCCAACTGGAGTCCCTTCTTAGGTGATCTGTCTTAAGCCAAATATACTTATATAAAGCAGTGGTGAAGTCACCAGGGGTCATACACATTATTTTAATAAGTGACACAGTCGTGTGTGTGCTCATGCATGTGTATACATGTGCATTAATATATATGTATGTGCAAAAACTAATATTTCATTTTCCTATAATTGTTTGGGGTTTCAGATACCCACCAATCCTGCCTGCACAGTTTCTCTCCAATTCTGAAGCTAACCATGACTACAAGAGAAGAGAGCATGGGGAGTGGGTTTCTGTGGATTTTTTTTTCTTTTCCAACAAATAAGCAATCCCACGGTGGCCCGAGGGTGCATTTAACAGAAAATGTTCTTGACTATTTTGACTAGGTTCATCTGTTCTTTAGGGGAAGTGGGTATAGTATATATGCTAATGTTTACATACAGAATCATAACACTGGTTGGCAAGACGATAGTTTCTGATTTCAGGACTTCCTCCTATCACCAGTTAGACTCCTTAGCAAAAGAAAGTGACTCTGATACATATCTCTGTGTAAGGAGCATGCTGAGGCCATCTAAAACTTCTAGACTCCACTGAAACCTGTGTTCTGTTCTGTGAAGAACAAGCTTGTTGTCTGGAATCAGAGCAACCTCTTACAGGGTCTGCAGAGGGAAGCTGGTGTCATGGGTGGGCTCCTCTGCCCTCTCTCTCTCTTTGTTCTCTGTGTCAATACATTCAATTAGGAGACTTGCTCCTCCCCAAGCATAGACTAGAAAGAAGGCTCTTGACTCTGAGAAGCATAGGGACAAAGGACCCACCTGATCAGACTCTGTTACTTTTTCTGCATCAAGCATATCATCAGGACTCACTGTACATCAGGCTCTGAGCTGAGCAGTGTGGTGTGAGGGTGACAGGATACAGTCCCAATCATCAGCGACAACCTACCATGGGGGAAAGGAAATGATGGATAAGCACAGAAGAACTGAAATGCAAAGCCCTGTGACATAAAATGATAGGTATTAGGCAGTAAGGGATGAAATGGACAACCTGAAGTCGGCACCTATGGTAGAAGTAGATGACAGTGAAGTCAGTTGAAAATGTAGCCTGGGAATCAGTCACAGAAGGCCAGGCATGCCAATCAAAAGTGCTCATGCGATGTTCTTTCCAGTGCATATACAACCTGTCCTGTTTGCTACAAAAGGCAAGAAACTTGAATTTTACAGAAAAACACCATTCTTGTAGGCATATGGTGAAACTAGCAATTTCATACCATTTTTTAAAGAAATATTGTAAGGTATAAAATGATATAAATCTGAGGAATTATTTTATTAGATCCATTGTCATTAACTGAGAAAATAGGATGGTATAAATTTTGTAATTATTTTAGGACACATACCATGCTAGCACTTCCGTGTTTGACTCTGTAGACTGAAGGGCTTTAATTTCACACACAGGCATGATATGGCGGTGTCTTAGTTAGGGTTTTATTCCTGTGAACAGACCCCATGACCAAGGCAACTCTTACAAGGACAACATTTCATTGGGGCTGGCTTACAGGTTCAGAGGTTCAGTCCATTATCATCAAGGTGGGAGCACGGCAGCGTCCAGGCAGGCATGGTGCAGGAGGAGCTGAGGGTTCCTACATCTTGTTCCGAAGACAAACAGGAGAAGACTGGCTTCCAAGCAGCTAGTAGGAGGGTCTTAAAGCCCACAAGCACAGTGACAAACTTCCTCCAACAACTCCATATCTCCAAATAGTGCCATTCCCTGGGCCAAGCATATTCAAACCACCACAGGTGGAAACCAGAGAGAGGGAGGAAATAGGGTTAAGGAAGGTAATGAAATTGTGGAAGTCTAAACAAAGCGTGGTTAGCTACTGATCTTGGTCTTATTTTCTAAAAATAATCAGTACTTAGCATATTAGTACGTGTAGACATCACCACTTCGATATGAGCAGCCATGTCTCCTTTATTTTTGATATCTGTAAATCACACCGTCTCAGTCGGTCAGAAGGAAGTCTCGAAAGGGAGTCACCCTTGCCATACATGGCCGTTGATGCATCACAACGTAGATAGATCTGGAAAACCTTATCTGGCCATTTTTAAGTGGGTCATGTGAGGTTAGATCTCGGGCCCATTAGTAAGAGGTAAGCCCAACCAGAAAAGGAAATGTGAGGAGCTGCCCATTTAGAAAGAGCTTCCCAGAGTCTCCTCCCATGAGGTGCTCCCTCTCCCACATAGACATTTGCCCCTCCTCCTACTTCCCCTTCCGCTGTTGTCAATCTGGGTCACTGTGCTTGTGAGCCAGCCTTGTCTTGATGTGCATACCCACGGTTTCCCTGTGTAGTAGGCTCCCTTATGGGGAGGCTGTGACCTCATTCATCTTTCCAACCCCAGTGCCCAAGTCCTTGACACATGATTGCTTGGAGGAATTGTTCAGAGAGCAGAATGCGTTTCTTTCCATGTAGAAGGCTGGGATGTGTATTTTGTTTTCCAGAACCTCGTGGTGATTAAATGTGTCTCCTTACAGCATGCCTGCCATCCCATTGGGTGTCTGATTCAATGATCATAAAAGAACAGCTAGTGGGCGTGGCCCTGATTGGTTACAAAATGGGTCAGAGGCTTTTCCTTGGTGGTGAAGTCTTTCCCAGTAGCTGCTTGAGTAGTACCTGTGAAGCCTTGACTCTACAGGAAGTAATTTTGGTTCTCTCTGAAAGTTGGTTGCCAGGGGAATGGAGTGCATGTAGCAAGTCCTGTGCTGGGGGGCAGCAGAACCGCAAGATACGGTGTGTGCAGAAGAAGCCCTTCCAGAAAGAGGAGGCGGTGCTGCATTCTCTCTGTCCAGTGAGCACACCCACTCAGGTTCAAGTCTGCAACAGCCATGCCTGCCCTCCAGAGTGGAGTCCTGGGCCCTGGTCTCAGGTAACTAGCACTGCTTTGGCAGCACTGGTTCTGGTCTGCATGGAAAAACCAAGATGGTAGAAATACAGGCAACTTGGTGGGGTGCTCAGCTCTGCATCTTTGAGGGGAATTAATTAGGCAGTGCCTGGGGATCTTTATTTCAGCTAGTACTAGTTTAGTGCTTCTTATCTGGCTGGAAGTCTTGGACCTCTTATACTAGAGCTTAGTCTCTTCCTTAATGATCCAGAAATTAGCATGGAAATTATTTAGGGCAGCCTACGAATGCAGATAGAAGGGGGACTGGCACTTAGTCCTGGCTACTAGAGCTATGGATCCATGGGTAAAGACACTTGTCACCAGGCCTAACCACCTGAGAACAAGTCCCGGTACGGTACCCACACAATTCCTGTAAGTTATCTGCTGACCTCTATGCATAATGAATGAATGAATGAATGAGTGAGTGACTCAGTGAATGAGTGAATAAGAAGGGACACAAAGAACAAGATAAAGGAAAAAATGTAATTGTTTGCTTCAGTGGTAAATGCGTAGAGCTAAAAGAATATATAAGAAATGGTACCCAGATTGCAGTTGTCACAAGGCGTAGATAGCATCATGGAGTCAGAAGAGGCATAGAGTAAGAACTGTCTGCTGTGTACACCTTGTAAATGGACTGTACTCTTCTGGGAGCATGTTCATCTCAGAGGCATCTTGGAAAGGAATGGGCCCTCCTGGTGTCTAGAGCACAGAGGCAAACATCCTCTGGGACGCACACCACAGGATAAGTACCAGGATTTCCCTACCTCATCCTAGCCTGTGTGGTAAATAGTGTGAGACATGTACCATGATGCTAGTTAGTGGCCAATGGGTCCCCTGTCTGCTCTGCTTCCCCTAAGATTCTGTTCTCTCCTAAAGGAAGTCTATTTCTTACCAAGTTTAACAAGGCACCACCAAATTCTCAGAAGAGACGGGAAAGATTTTGAATCTTTACAGGGAATAAGGATCCAAGAGTAGATAGGAATATATTGAACTCAAGAATGGATCCATGCAAAAGGAGGAAAACATTTGTTTACAGCATAGAGTAAATCTTAGTAGGATATGGTGTGGAATCAATATTTCTTTTCTATTGAGAATTGCAAGTAGAGGGCTGATGGAGCCACATGTATATGATGGGCATGGACCAACAAAAATGGGCGCTACAGAGTGTCCAGCACATCTTAAAGTACTCAGCCTTCCACATGGAAATATTATGAATGCTTTTCTCTTTTTAAAGTTGAATTGTACAGACCAGAGCTGTCTTGAGTAGTTTCAGGATGAACATGAAACAGAATTCATTTCCACAAAGCTGTTCAGCTCTTAGGCATGGGTTACAGCAACCAATCGGTTTCTTCTTCAACCAGTGGATATAGTTTGCTCTTCTGAGAGAAAACATTGCAAGTAAAATTAAGATTTTTATTAACTGCTCTGGAATTATATGTGAAAGCATTGAGAGCTTCTATGGCTCATGTTTCCAGCTCACTCACCAGCTTGTGTCTGTTTCTTAGCAGCTAACAACCTGGGCTTTGGTGCTTGGTAGTTTCCTTTGAAAAGGATGATAGTAATGAACTCAGAAATTTGATGGACAGTTGTGTGATATGCAGTCCAATTTGCAACCCAAAACCTATCAAGCTGCATATATTACAAAGTTCCATCTGTCAAAGGATGTACTAATCATGAGATGAGTGAGAATTTACAGTGGTCCCCTAAGCCCACGTAGGACTCTACTCCAGCCTATCATTTAGGTACCAGAGGCCACATCTCATTTGGACATTGTGAGAGAAAAAGATGACCCCAAAGATTAACACAGTGATCTCCAAGAAAGTCCCTGTATGGAACTAGTCTTTTAAGAGATCTTGACCAGTTTTTAGTTTTTTTTGGGTTTTTTTTTTTTTTTTTTTTTTTTTTGCCATCTTACCTGGTTTACAGAATTCTCAGGAAAGCCAAAGAATAAAGGTCTTAGAAAAAAAATAAGTAAGCTTCCCAGGGTAGAAATGTGGATTGTACAAAGTTCTTCAGAAATGTTTGATGAATGCAGATATCTGCTGCCTAGTAGTAAGCACCATGTACCATGCCCAAGGGGAAGTTCTTAGGAGTAAGAATTTTGCTCTTTTTGACACTGTCATTCACATCCTCACTGAGTGTACGTACATATTTCTACTGTGCTTTCTGTGCTGGCACAGTACTACTCCTTACACAAGTTCTCATGGCAGACAGAGGAAGACAAGTTCCTGTACAACATATCCTGTGCCTGAAAAAAACCTTTGCAATGGTGAGCTTAGCTCATCGTCAAACTGGGGGACCAAGCAAGCATGGGTATTCAGATGTTTCAAGCAGACGCTAAGTATCCCATTACTATATTCTCAGTGTTTACTCAACTGAAATCCATCTGAAATGGGTGCAAATGACACATTTCTCCCTCTTCTCAAGTGTTCCAAGACCTGTGGACGAGGAGTGAGGAGACGTGAGGTCCTTTGTGAAGGCCCTGCAGCAGAGACACTCCCAGAGAGTCTGTGTTCCAGCAGCCCCAGACCTGAGGCACAGGAGGGCTGTGTGCTGGGACGGTGCCCCAAAAACAACAGGCTCCAGTGGATTGCCTCTGCGTGGAGTGAGGTATGAGCTTAGGCACAAAACTGGGGGGGGATATTTTCAAGGATATCTTCATAAATAATCCCTCCCTCACCCACACCCACATGGCTCCTTTCTGTGCATAGGTGTGCCAGGTGCCTACATATTGCTGTTTCTTATTTGTTTCCATGGCTACAAAACATAAGGACATGTTAGCTGGTGTTCCACATGCTTTATCAAATTCTCACTTTACCCAGTCCATAAGCCCAACCCATGTGGTAGCAGCATCCACATTTAGTATGGATCTCCCCACTTCATTTCAACCTCTCTGGAAACTCCAGGGCTATGGTTCCTAGGTTGTTTTAAATCTAGTTTGTAAACCTGACAGTGAGCATCACCTGTTGTAAGGAACTTGGTGGCCACACATCTGTTCCTACAATGCACTTCTATTCTTAGGTATTAAGCACTGGCCCGATCATGAATGAAATCCTACAGTATCCCTGTGTTCTCTCAATCATTTAATAGAAGCACTACTGTAAAAAAGCCAAATGAAAAATGTGCCCTCTTGGCTGCATACTGATGGCCTTTCTCCTCCTGGGTTAGATGTAACCACATGCTTCTCTTCTCCATACACGCCCCAGTTCCCCGCCACACCTTTTTTTTATGGCTAAATGTGTAGGCCATAAGCTTTGGTCACTCCATGGCTAGTTCATAACTTATATAATCCATTTAAACTATTCTATGTCTACCAGCCATCAGTATGCACTATGCAGGTAACATTGAGCTAGCTAGCTCCTGTCTCTTCATCTTTACAATGGAGCTAACGAATCACCTTCATAGTTTGTAATATTTATACTGATGCATTGATATGTTCACTTCATCAAGACCTCATACATTGCCTAATAGTTTAAAACAGTCAGTCTTCTTTCAGACTTCTCTCTTTCCCTCCCTGGTGTATCACACTGTTAGAATAGATCTAGCTGCTGGGATAATATTATTGTGCACTGTGTAGAGGCCTCATCTGTCAATAAAAACCTGAGAGCCTATTGGCAAAAGGCAGGAAATAAAAGATGGGAGTTCCAGGAGAAAGGTAGCAACTCTGGAAAATAATCAGAGGCAGGAGATTCACCCAGACTCTGAGGAAGTTGGACCCATGAAACTGAGGAGAGGTAACTAGCCTTGTGGTAGACATAGAATAGTTTAAATGGATTATATAAGTTATGAACTAGCCATGGAGTGACCAAAGCTTATGGCCTACACATTTAGCCATAAAAAAGGGGGGGGGGACTGGGGCGTGTATGGAGAAGAGAAGCATGTGGTTACATCTAACCCAGGAGGAGACAGGTAAATATAAAGGCAGGCAGTTATTTGATCTAAAATGGTTCCATCTCGATCATTTTCATTCCATGACTCAAACTCTCCACTCCTTAGAGAGGTCTCAAGTAGTCTTCACCACTCCAGTACAACCCAGCTCTAAGGATGGAGGCTGAGGCAAAATCAGGAGTATTTTAAATTATTACAAGATAATGTATGGGGCTTTGAGAAAGTGAGTAAATCAGTGACCTCAGCCTCCTACGTCCACATGGCATCTCATCATTCCTGATGAACACGGATCTCTCTTTGTAACTCAAAGAAAATCACTTCAATGCTCCAGCCTTTGATTTCCTTCACTGTAACCAGAGGGACTTGACTGCTGTATTGTGCTGTTGACATTGTGTGGATCCGCAGCTCAGCAGATTTGACTGTGGAGCTCTGTGTGTGCTCTTACACCTCCTTTCTGGGCTCCTAGTGTTCTACAACCTGTGGCTTGGGTGTGAGGAAGAGAGAACTGAAATGTGTTGAGAAGACCTTGCAAGGGAAACTGATAACATTCCCAGAGCGGAGATGCCGAAACATTAAGAAGCCAAGCCTGGAACTGGAAGAAACCTGCAACCGAAGGGCTTGCCCAGTGTACAGCATAGCGGCAGGCTGGTATTCATCACCATGGCAACAGGTTGGTGCGTGCAATTTAGGAGGCAGATAGTAAAGTGAGACGGAGCAGAGGGGTATTGTCCTTAGCCCATTGTCTTAGTCAGGGTTTCTATTCCTGTACAAACATCATGACCAAGAAGCAAATTGGGGAGGAAAGGGTTTATTTAGCTTACTTCCACATGGCTGTTGATCACCAAAGGAAGTCAGGACTGGAATTCAAGCAGGTCAGGAAGCAGGAGCTGACTCAGAGACCATGGAGAGATGTTCCTTGCTGGCTTGCTTCTCCTGGCTTGCTCAGCTTGCTCTCTTATAGAACCCAAGACTTCCAGCCCAGGGATGGCACCACCCACAAGGGGCCCTACCCCCTTGATCACTAATTGAGAAAATGCCCCACAGCTGGATTTCATGGAGGCACTTCCCCAACTGAAGCTCCCTTCTCTGTGGTAACTGCAGCCTGTGTCAAGTTGACACACAAAACCAACCAGTACACCCATCAACCATTGTCCTGCTGTGTAGAGTTGGGATGGTTGGCATCATTTGAGCTAACCTACCCTCTACATGAGCCTTGGCAGGTACCACAGTCTAGCAACCATAGTTTTAGATTCAGAACATTGGAAAAATAAGTAAAGCATTGACTAGAAAGCCTCTGACATTGCGCTCATGGTGACTGCTGATTGCTGCCATTTGAAACCATCACTTCAGGGATGCTGCTCTCTACTCCTCCTTCCCGGTTGCTAGAATGGCATGTTTCCAAAGGACACATCCTAAATTTTGCCAACCCCTGCCTGTGCTTTCTGTTCATGATCTACATACACCTTCTCATTCCATCTTTGTATTATTTCTTGTGTTAACCATTATTGTCCCAGTTTTGTGGATGAGGAAGGTAAGGGTAAGAATGTTCAGCCATCAGCTGAAAGAGACATGTTTTCTTGGGAACACAAGTTAGGTTCCATCAGAACTGGAAGCTATGTTGAGATCCTTGAGACATCGAGACTGCAGAGCTCACTGATGTAAACGAAACTGCTCACCACACCCTTAACTTAAACACAGGCCCTGGCGGCACCTGTGTGTAACATAGAAAGGTACGGAGTAGGACCTGAGAATAAACCATCAATGAAAGGGAATTGAATATGTCTAATAGCCTAGGCATGGTAAGACACATACACCTATTGCTATAGGCTTCTTTAATTTTGTGATTTTATTTAACATTTAGAAATTTGAAACCCACTACCACGTGTAATGAATATAAAGACATTTTTACACATGGGAATCATATCATTTTACCTGAATGAGTAAATATGATCAGAAGTAAGCCAACAGAAAGCCAGGTGCTTTCCTCCTCGGACACCTGTTTTTGTATAGTAAAGGCTGACTTTTCACCTAAATGCTAATGGTATATACTTTTTAAAAATGTTAGAGTCAGACAATTTGATGGAAATCATACGTCTGTATTTGAATGTTGGGATACTTCCTAAACGCATCCTCTTTCCTCCCAAACACCAGGCTGAAGAGCAGTAGTTGTAAGAAATGATACCCTCATCTGCCTGCAACCCATTCTAGAGCAAAACAGCAATGATCTATTGACAGCATTGCTCCTCCCCCAAGAGTTCATTGTTTGTCCTTCTGCTGAAGATCCCTCAACTTTTCATGTAGCCATTGGAGACAAAAAGAAACTCACAGCCTAGATTCTTTTTAATTGGACAATAAACCCCTGGCTGTTAAATATCATGGTACCTCAAAACCTGGCTAAGCACCATCCCTAAGTGGCTCTGACTAGTAGGTCCTTTATGGCCCCTGTTTCAAACTAAACCCATCCATTCTGGCATCTGGGTGAGATTACCTGGTTCCTTAGACTCCATCCCTAGCCATGTCTGGATTTGTTTCTGAGTTTTGAAGGCACTTCTGGAGCCTACCTCCTTATGAACCCCTTAACTGGGGATGCACACTCTCAGATGGTACAATAGCCTTTGCCCAAGCTTTTTCTGATGGATCACACAGCTCACACTGGGCTGACTAGACTTGGACTATATGCTTAAGCCTGGCTGTAGACTGCTGTCATCTACAGGAATCTTGCTCATGAATATTGTGCTTCCTTCTGTTTGATGCCACTGACCTCAGAGAGGATGCTGTCCGGTTGAACAGGTATAAAACTCCCTTCTCTTTCCCTCTTTGGCAGTGCACAGTAACCTGTGGGGGAGGGGTCCAGACCCGATCTGTCCACTGCATGCAGCAAGGCCGGCCTTCCTCAAGTTGTCTGCTCCATCAGAAGCCTCCGATGCTCAGGGCCTGTAACACCAACTTCTGTCCAGCTCCTGAAAAGAGAGGTAAAGGACCCTTTTCCCCATCAATGTCATTGTTTTTTTTAAGAAAGCTTTTTCCACAGCACCTTATACTTTGCACAACTCTCTGGTACCCTGTTCCCACCAGCAGCCATGGGACTGCATGCTTATCTGGGGCAGTTCCTGTCCATACCATATTGTTGGAATGATCTGAAGGCAACATTTCATTCAATGAGGGTTTTCAGTGATCCAGCCTCAGGTTATGTCACCACTCTTCCTTTCTAAGATGAAATAGCTGGAGGAGAGAGGTGGAGCTCAGTTGGTGGAGTGTATGCCTAGCATGCAACAATCTCTGTATTTGATTCCAGCATGGCCGAAAACTACGCATACTCGTAATTCTAGCCTTTAGGAGGTGGAGTCAGGAGGACTGGATCCATCCTTGGCTACATATTAAGTCTGAGGCCAGCCTGGGCTACATGAGGCACTCCCCTCAAAAGAAAATGCAATTTTTGCTAACGAATAGAAATATAAAGGTAAATAAAATTTCTTCCAGGGGAGCTCACATTTTGATTGGCAAGACAGTAAACTTACAACCCTTTAAAATGATGGTGTTCTTAGTTGGTGCAAGTGCAGGGCAGCAGGTGCTGATGAGTAGTTCAGAGTCGTGCTTAGAAATCCAAGTCATTTTACAGTAGTCTGGCAAGCGCCGGGCCATATCTCTCAGTTGGATCAGAGTTTTTCTGCAGCACACGACTGCTGGGATTTCTCGGCCCACTTTGTCCACCTTGTGGTGAATAATATTTGGTGCTATCAGTTAGCACCTCCCTCTACCCTGCCAGTCCTCCTGTATCACTTCCTGTCTCAGCTGCAGTTGATTGGCGGCTCTTCTTTTCTACGTGAGCCTGAGAGACTTTAATATAGAAGCTGCTGAAACAGGATCATCTGTGATCAACACTGGGATTCTATTTGGAGGAGATTTAGTATTTTAGAGTGATAGGGCACATTCTGCCAGACCCCATCTCCACCCTATCTCCGTAATCAGACCACCCTAGAAGGAGATGTGACCCCTTATACTCTGGCTAGTCCTGGGAGCATCTCTCAGACAGGCATGTGAGAGACAAAAATCATGTTAGTGTTGTTTTTCTAGCATCTGATACCTCCCTGATTCATGAAAGCCACTAAGTATGCAGTAAGTGAACAATGATATGTACAGTGTGGTGATGCCCTTTAGTCTGTTCGTATCAAGGTCACTAAGAACTTACCATGTATCCCCCAGGACTCCCATTGTGTAAAAGAATAGGACAAGCAGGGTCCTATTCTGAAGCTATTAATGATCACAGAGCCTTGTGGATGGCACAACAAATACCCACCTTGAGAAAGAGGTGGGGAAACCAGGCTTGACAGAAGGGTCAAGTCAGATGCCTGAATTGAAAGCAACTTTCAAAGAAGGCTCCAGGAAGTAAGAAAGGTGGACCTTATATGTGCTAAGCAGAGAAAATGGCAAATACAAAGGAACAGAACAATTCTTGGAGTAGGAACACAGCTGAGGACTGGAGAGACACAAACCAACAGTGGTCTTGTCAGTCATCACAGAGATAGCAGATTTAGCCAGCTAAGATGGAAAACCATGAGGTCTGTAAGATCATAACCATGGGTCACCTGGAGTAGAATGAGAACAGGATCTCCTCATAGAGAAGTTTCTGCTGCTGTCCAGAGTTTAGTGTGTATAGGGTGTGTGTGTGTGTGTGTGTGTGTGTGTGTGTGTATCTCCAGAAGTCATTGGAAAGAAAAGAATATCCCACCTCACTTTTAAACCTGAGTTTTAAACCTGAGTACCATATGCTTTAATTTGATTATTTTAGCCACTGGGGATAATTTTTCCAAAAAGAAAAATTTAGACAGCACTTGTGTTTCTGTTGAGCTAAAGGATAGAACTTAACAAAACTAAATCTTTTGCTACCCAGAGCTCAGTGTTCAGTATGAGTTTTGAAACCTGTGAGGAGGAGTAAATCAAGTGTAGAAAAGCGAGCAAGAGTGAGGACCCTCCCTGCAAGGGCAAGCGGTAGATTGCTTCTTTGCATGGGCAGAGGAGAGAAGAAGAAACTAACCTGGAATGTTAGGGACAGTCTGGGGAGCAGTGAAGGGGACAATGGTAGTTATGAGCTCACTGCTGCATCACTGATCAGCAAGGCTAAGTTTGGAAAGAGAGTAGTAGATGGAGTCAGGGAGGCAGGCTTCAGGTCCTAAAGCCTCAGCCCCCACTATTTAGAGATGGACTATTTAGAGATGGGAAGGGGCCTGAGAGGAGCTGGTTTGTCTCTGAAAGGGGTTTCTGGGAATGACTGTGAAAGGGGACAAGAACCCAAGACTTAAGGAACTGTAGGCAGATGTGAGTCACAGAGCGAATCCAAGCTGGGGCCCACACCAAATGAGTCTGGAGAGGTGTGGGTCTTCCCTGTATATCCAAAGGCAAGAGGAGAGTAACTAAGACATACTCCTGTAGAAGGTACTGCCCTGGGCCCCTTATGCCTATGCTAACTGCCAGGCTATATGCAGACAAGTAGACTTGTCCTCCTACTAGGTATAGCTTTTTTCTTCTAACACTGCCCTCTTGTTTAAACTTTGCTAACAGACACAGTCCCTTTTGGCATCTTAGTCCTGCCTTGATAACGTCCAAATGCAGAACACATGGAGGAATAAGGCAGTGGGCCTAGGTCTCTGTTCCATGGGCCCTTCCTCGTCTTAATAAGAAGGCCAGAAGTCTTAGTCACTGTGCTAAATGCCTTCTGTCCTTTCAGATGACCCATCTTGTGTGGATTTCTTCAGCTGGTGTCACCTGGTCCCTCAGCACGGAGTCTGCAACCACAAATTTTATGGAAAACAGTGCTGTAGATCATGCACAAGGAAGAGCTGATCTGGGGGTCTCCTTACCCTCCTCAGACCAGGACCTTACCACCATCCATCTCTAGGTCTTTGTATCAAGCCTACAGACCACAGAGGAAATACCGTAGGGTTTAAAGAATGGACAGATAGCCACCAGCTTCCTTAGTCAACCCCTGGAAACACATGGTACTCTAAACGCACTTGACAATGAGAAGCGATGACAAATCTAACTTAAAAGAAAAAAAAAAAAGCCTTTGATTTGCACTGTGATTGGGAAGATGAGAGATGCAGCATACTGAAATAAGTTTTCATTTTGACAAATGGAATCTCATTGACTTTGGGACAGGTCTTGTCTTCACACACTCTTGAACATCAAAGGATTCAACAGCAAAGACGTCTATTTTTAAAAGAGTCTTTAAGGTTTCATTCAGGTCAAGGATTGAGACTCAGAGCCATCAAATCCATGGATGGAACTCTGCCTAACAGTTGCTTGGAATCTCTTGTGTCAAACTCTGACACCAAATGGTGCTCAATGGGTGCTTGCTGCTGGACTGGCAAGCTTCATCTTATTTTGTGTGTTGTTGTTTTTATTTGGTTTCAAGTATATTCTGCCTAGAGTGAATCTCCAAAACCGAAATTAACAACTTGAAACATATTCCCAGTAACATTCTGGAAACAGGGCCACATGGACTATTTAAGTTCTCCATGGAATTAAAATTCACACCTGAAGGGGGAAAAAAATGCCAAATACTGATGATGCCTTTCATGTGACATCAACCTCATAACTTTTGGTGCTTATTGAATGGGAATATGGGAGGCAGGGAATATACCCTGTTCTTTGAGAACAAGAACTGTTGATGTGTTCACTTTTGGTAAAAATAGGTGCTCACTAGTAAAATAGCATGCTTGAAGGCGGGAAAAGGCGACCATTTATAGTGCCCCATACATATTATCAGAATGCTTGGAAAATTAAAGGCTGCCTGTGGTTTTTCTCCTTCCAACTGACAAGTTTCAATTTGCCCTGGGACTTGGTCAACAAGGAAAAAAAATAAAACACAGTGGCTAGAGAAAAATCCATCTGTCTTCTTGCTACATTAATAAATTACAACTCACCAAGATCTTTCCATGAGTAACAGCATCTCCCCATGTCTCAGATGAGAGTTTTGATCATTGGGAGCCAGCTGTTGATGGGCATTAACAAGCTTAAAATTGTTCTCAATTGGAAAAGTACCGTGCTGTTTTGCCAAAACCAGAGTAACTTAAAAGACTGTTGTCCCCCCTGTAATTCTTTGAGAAGTGGCTCTACAGGGCTTGTTTATACGATACTACTCTATTCCTCCAAACTTCTTTGATGAATGTACATTCATTTTTACTGCTTCTCAGAGTCTTGGTTCAAACAGGGGTTTGCCAGCTCAGCAGAACTAGTGAGACAGTGGTCTGTGTTAAATTTAACAGCATTCTTTGTCCCCATCCCAGTGGGAACCATGAGCTCTTGCATGCCATGGAAATGAAGAGCAACAGCTTGGCCTTCTTGGATTGGACTTTCAGTAGCCATTTTGATTTGAGGAAAAAAACAAAACAAAACAATCCATACTACCACTCCCTTGCTCTATGAAAAGTGGGAAGTTATTTGACTTTATATAATTATCACTTTATTATTTTATGGGAAAGAATTAATTTATTAATAACCTATTCTTACATGTTCTCACCTCTCTTCTCTGAGTAAATGATATTCTGAGGGAAAATGTTGAATTTAAAAAAACATGGATTATAGAGAAAAAGTCAAAATATATGTGTAATATTTAATTATTTTATAAGTTTTATAATAAAGTATTCTGTTTCTTTGTCTTTGAAACTTGTTAAATTTTTGAACAAATTAGTGAGAAGTGAGTAGCTTCCAAGCTAATTGTCTAGCTGTTGCTACAGAACCTCAGCAACTTCACTAAAAGGGGAGGGAAGAGCTTTAAGAATGATTTGGTACCTTTGTGCATGAGGAAATAAACTGTCCAATGCTGATGCATCCCGGGGCCAGTCAGATGGCTCTGCTGGTAAAGGCATTTGATGCCAGTCTTGATGACCAGAGTTCAATCCCTGGAGCCCACACCATGGAAGGAAAGAACTGACCCCTGAAAGGGGTCTTCTGACTTCCACACACGTGCTTTGACACATGTGCAGCCCCACAAATGTAGATGAAAAACGTGAAAGAGGACGTGAGTGCCTCAAGACGTGATGTTCTGACCTGTTCTGGTGTGCGGAGCAGATGAACATTTGCATGTGGAAATCATTGTCAATAAAGCCATCAAAGCTACTTCCAGTTTGAAAGGCATTCTGGGAAAGTGTGTCAAAATGAAAGGGAGGGGGAGAGAAAGTGTTTTCAGGATAGGACAAGAAAAGAGGGGAAAGAAAAGAAGGCATTAACCAGCATGCATGTTCAGGCTTTCCCAAACTTTAGTAATCAGACCCATGAGGACTAAGAACTCTCTGCATAAATTAAGTCCAAATAATCTGAATCTCCAGCACTTTTCTGAATTTACGACCACACACCAGGCATAGCTCTAAAACATATTTAGGAGTATTATAAAATGAATTATTAATACAGAATAAAATAAAAATAGGATTAAGAATAGAAATTGAAAGCAAAAAAAAAAAGAGCTATCTTTGTATTTTGGTATAATAAAGTATGGTTAAGAGAGATTTGTTTGTATTTCATGGCTGCCAGGTCCTATGCACAACACTTTTATGTATGTTATCTCATCTAATGGACACAATAGCTCAATTAGGGGGATACTAGTCACTGTGTTTGAAAGGAAGCATCTGGGATTCTGACAGATCACGTATTTGACCCTGAGGCAAATGGCCAGATTGGGATGGGGTCAAGACTCGAACTCAGACCCCATTAGCTCTCTTCTGTCATAATCCTGGGAGACATAAAAAAAAAAGTCAGGGATCACATAAACCTTGGAATTCTTGTCCCTAAGATGCATATGAATAAGGTTTTAGTGATAAATGACTTTAATGATGATGAATTATAGGCAGAGCTGGGAATTTAAGATGGGGAATCAGGGTGGAAGGTAATAAATTCCTGCTAAGCCCCTCTTTTCAACAGAGGATACTTGAAGACTTGTTGCATAGTTTAATAACTCTATTCCTTAATAATAGCTTCTCTCTGGGATGATAGTATTTCCTGAGCAATAGCACCAGAGTGTCTGGAGCTTGCAGGTTCCCAGGATCATCATGATGGAGAGACGGCTTGCTCGGCTGCTCTTGGCATGGGCTCTGTTCTAATCATTTCTACAGCAGTGAGTGTCATACTAAGAGTGGATTATTGCATTCAGATCATTGAGCCTATTGCTGAAAATGTCATAGGGAAATGGTCACTTGTTTATGGGTTTTGTGGCCATATCTTGAAAACTATAGAAACATGGGCTGGACAGGCTGTTCAGTGGTGAAGAACACAGATAATCTTGCATAGGATGCAAGTTTCAGTTTTTAACCCATGTTGGGCAGCTCGAAACCACCCGATTTCAAACTCCATATGATCCGACACTCTAGTTTTTGCAGGTACCTGCACTTGAGTTTATATACACAGACAGACAGACAGACAGACAGACAGACACACACACACACACACACACACACACACACACACACACACACATTAAAAACAATATAATGCATTCCAGGTGTGGTGGCCAGGCCATTAATTGTAACACTCAAAAGGCAGAAGCTGAAGGGAGTAGATCTCTTTAAGCTTGAAGCCATATTGGTTTATACAGTGAGTTCCAGGTTGGCCAGGGTTACATAGTAAGACTGCGGCAGGATAATGATGATGGTGGGCTGGTGGTGGTAGTGGTGGTGGTGGTGGTGGTGGTGGTGGTGGTGGTGGTGGTGGTGATAGAGATAGATAGATAGATAGATAGATAGATAGATAGATAGATAGATAGATAGACGGGTGATTGATAAATACCCTTTGAAAGTACAGGAAGGAATTCTATGCTGTCTGTTTTGCCTATCTTTCCCCTAAGATTTTAATTCTTCAAAAACCTTGATGGTCTACATTGGTATTAGATGTTTCTCTCATTGATGTGATTCAATGTCTGTCAATAAGCAGCTTAGGGGAGGAAGAGAATTATTTCTTCGAGAGAGGGGTCACAGACTACCAGGGTTGAGAAGGCATGACAGCAAGCAGCTCCATGGTGGTGCTTTCTGCATCTCCAGAGGACAGCAGAGATGAGACAGGAAACAGAAGCAGGCTATATACCTCAAAGCTCTTTCTAGTGACCCACTTCCTCCAGCTGGGCTCCCACCTTCTGAAAGTTCCACAGTTTCCCAGAACAGGGGAAAAAAATACACACACACACACACACACACACACACACACACACATCACAGTATAAACAGAATACAGCTAGTCGACAACAACAACAAAAAATAACCTTGGGGGCTAGGGAGATGGCTCAGTGGTTGAAGGCACTTGTTCTTCTAGAAAACCAGAGTCCAGTTCCCAGAACCCACATCTAGTTGCTCACAATCTAACTCAAGCTCCAGAGGATCTCATATCCTCTCCTGGCTTCTTGTAGGCACTTGAACATCTCTGTCTCTGTCTCTGTGTGTGTCTCTCTCTGTCTCTCTCTCTCTTTGTGTATCTCTCTGTCTCCATCTCTGTCTCTGTCTTTCTCTTTCTCTCTCACTTAATCACTCACACACACACACACACAAAATACTGAAAAATAAAATACATCCTGGTGGGGCCAGGGGTGTGGCTCCATGACAAAGCATTGCATTTGCCCAGCATGTTTGAGGTTCTGTGCACAGCCTAGAAATCAAGTCAACAAAACAAAGCCTGATTAACATTTACATTGCACATTTTAGTTTAGTTAAAAAAAAAAATAACTCACTAGATAACTGGCTTACAAGTTACTATCTGGAAAAAAATCTCAGTGAGGATTGAAATCTTTATAATTCCTTAAAATTCGTGAGGTTCTGTATCTGTGTCCGAACAAATAAAGATGAAACATTCTATTGATAATACTGACTGCCAATTTCCACTGTGCCAAACGATACCCATGTTAACTGTCCTTTGTAGATGTTGAAAATCTTGTTGTGATTTCTGCCCAATAGATTTTTTTTTGTTCTGAGAAAGTGCCCAGAGCCATGTTATAAATGTGTCCAGATATTTGTTAGTTGCTACAAAGTATTGGCAAGCTGCCTCTCCCCTTCCACGTACCACCATCCTGTATGAACATCATAAAGTTATCACTGCTAGGCATCCCTAAGTGCTTGAATTTACAATCATGTTATTTACTAATTAAATCAGGACTGGAGAGATGGCTCTGCGGTTCAGAGCACTGGCTGCTCTTGTGAAGCACCTCGATTGGATCCCCAGCACCCACATGGAAGCTCATGACCAGCGGTAACTCCAGTCCCAGACATGTGACTTTCTCTTTTGGCCTCTTCAGGCACCAGGCAAGCATGTGGTACAGAGGCATACAGACAAATCATCCATAATTAAAAAGAAAGAAAGAAAGGAAGGAAGAAAGAGAGAAAGAAAGAAAGCATTGCATGTGGTTATCAACTGTTTTAACAGATGCATGAAGTTAAACAGCTATTCTAACATCCTAATAGGGTCAAGGAAAAAAAGCACTACTTGTCAAGCAAGCAGCAAGCAGCAAGCAGCTCCAAGAGTCACTTTTCTTCCATGTACCTTTCTATACCTTTCTTATCTTTCTTCTCCTGTGCTCGCCTGCCCTTGCCATTGAGGCACCTCTGTGCTATACAAGCCAGGACACCACTTGACCTTGCTGAGTACTGCATAGTAGCACCTTCGCCATGTCAGGAACTCTCTGTAGAAAATGTTTGGTGCTCCACAAGCAAGCTTGCAACCCCAAACTAATGTGAGAATTGCAAAGAGCAGAGAGCCTTGGCTGTAAGGAACTAGAGCCCTTGAGGAGATGCTCTCTGAGGGCTAACCAGGCTCGGGGTCTATTTCAGATGAGGAAGGACCCACATATGTGTCTCCCACTCTCCTTGCCTTTTCTCATGGCTAGAGTGTAGAAAACCATTGCCCATGTTAATGGTCCCTACCAAGCTCCTCGAGGAGGAGAAGTCCAGAACACTGTTATTCTGTGCACCAGGGGTAGAGTGTCTTCTTTTTCTGAAAAGATGAGTGCTCCTGCTCCTGTCCCCATGCCCTTTAGAAAGCACATTGGACAGCAGAGCCTCAGAACAATGCTTCCTAACCGACTGGATCCATCCCCATCACCTAAGGGTATTTAAATTTCCCAGTCCCTTTCAAGGAATTGGATGTGTTAGTCCTGCAGATGGGCTTGGAAATTTACAGTTTAAAAGGCTTTCAAGTTTCTCTAAGAAAAATTGGTTTTGGAACCACAGGTCCAGGGACCGTCCTCCCAGTTAGACAAAGGAGCCTCCTTGGAACCAGGCCACATGGTTCAGCTCCACAGTGGTTAAGCCAGATTTGCCTAATAATATAGTGGCCCATTGCCTAATCTCCTCTCCTCCAAGTGTGTTCCACCTGCACTCAACTGCACAAGGGAAAGATTGACCAGCAGAGAGCAAAGCCAACATCCTGGTCATTTTTTTTTTCTCACTTCTATAGACACTGCAGGTTTGCGGAATGAAGACCAACAGTGTAGACAATCAGCCATTTATCTCAGCCAGGCACCCACAGGCAAGAGCTACAGTGCAGGTGAGAGCCCAGTGAAGAGTAACTACGGAAACAAGGCTTTGGCAAATGATTCACACAGCCTCAGGTGTGTGTTTATGGACAGCGCGGCAGCCTGAACCCCTGAGATTTGGAATCAAGATAGAACAAAGGGCGGCTGTCCCGCCTGCTCCCTGTCATTATGTGCCAAGGAATGAGCCATTTTTATGAATAGTACCAATGCTCGCCTCCCTGACATAGTGCCAGGAGTCATTGGCTTGATTTGAGAGGGAGGGAGATGCAGGGTGAACAAGGGAGAAAGAAAGGACAGAAGGGAGGAAGGGAGGAAGAGAAGGAAGGCAGGAAGACAACCTAATGGCAGGGAGAAGCTGGAACAGTACTTTGGGGCTGAGTAAAGTATAAACAAGTTCCTAATCTGAGCCGCTCTGGGACTCCGATTCTGTTTTATGGCTACATTCATTAATTCACAGCTTTCATGTTTTGTAAAAGCAGATTGATTCCAGATACTTAAAAATTAACATGTTGCCTATTTACACATCTGCTAAGTCCAAACCTAGTAAAGAAGGGATTGTGTCTGAATTCAACAGCGCCGCTCCTTTGTTATGACGCCCTTGTCGTCCACAGATTTTATTACTTGTGGCCTGGTCTGCCGAGGGGAAGGACATTTCACATGTTCTTGGAGCTATTATTTGTTTCTCGATTCAAAGTCCCTCTGACATGCACAGTAACGCTCAGTCTTCTTATTCTGGTCTGCCTCAACTAACATTATTTTTCCCACATGTCCGCTAACTAGCATGCATGTGTTCTTTCAACAAGAGGATTTATTGGATATCCATGAACCACAACTACAACGTGAGATCCAAACAGCAAAAAAAAAAAAAAAAAAAAAAAAAAAAAAAAAAAAAAA
>JADRCD010228720.1:69321-83934 GCA_019843815.1 Montemys delectorum
AAAAAAAAAAAAAAGATCTTGTTTCTGACCCAAAGGTACTTGAACATACAGAATACAGCTGGCCTGGTCCTTAAAAATAGGCCTGTCATCTCAGCTATCTGGAGACTGAAGCTGGGGAACTGAGTTCAAGGATAACTAGGAAAGTTTGGGGATTTAGAAATAGCCACCCTTTACAAACTTTAAAATAGAAATATTTAAAAAGGATTGGGACCGTGACTCAGTGGTAGAGCCTAGTAAGCATGTAGTCCTAGTACCAGAAAGTATGGGGGTCAGGAGAGACCCAGAGTGATGGTCTATGCAAACAGACATTGTTTTGAGGTCACAGATGTTGTTTCAATGTAACATACATTGCCTCAAGGTCATAGGCATTCCCGAAAGGTCATAGACTCATTTATTAAAGTCCTTACTTTAAGACTCATCCTACTAAATGGGACCTTGTACATATGTTCAGCCTGTTGCTCTCAGGAAACATGCACATCTGAATATGCAAATTTATAATAAAAATATGAATATTTTTCACCTCCTTCAAAGATAACAAAATCACAAAACTATAGCAGCAAACAAACTGCCCTATCTAACAATATATAGACATTTAAAACTAAAGGAATTTTAGGGAACTGTTCTTCCATTTCACAGACCTAGAAACCAAGAGCCAAACGTTTTAGAGCCTTTCCTAAAATCATCCAATCAACTAATGACACCAAATGGGATAGAGTGATTTTTCAGGGATACTCACATTTGATTGTATTCTGAAGTATTTCTCAATGTTTACTTGACAGTGAAACACTTATTTTCTTTTTTTCTTTCTTTTTTTTTTTTTTTTGGTTTTTTGAGACAGGGTTTCTCTGTATAGCCCTGGCTGTCCTGGAACTCACTCTATAGACCAGGCTGGCCTCGAACTCAGAAATCCGCCTGCCTCTGCCTCCCAAGTGCTGGGACTAAAGGCGTGTGCCACCACGCCCGGCTAGTGAAACACTTATTAACATTAGGGCAACTTAATAAGGAGTAGGAGTCAAACAGAAATCTAGTAAGAAACACTCCTGGATTCATTTAACTCATAAGATTGATTAAGTCAAGGTTCCCTCTAAAAAGTCTCTGCTACCACTAAAAAATCATAAGGGTGACCTAGCAAAAGTAGCAGTCCAGCCCACTCCCTTTATAAGGGTCTGGTATGGCCCAGAGCTTGTCTATTGTGTGCCCCAGAGCCATGAGTTAATGGCAATGCTCAAGGCTTCAAAACGGTGAATATGCCAAAACCACTTAAGCAGATACTTTAAGTAGGTAGGCTAAGAATATGCATGCTCTAGTTCAATAGAGTAGGTTAAATAGAGAGAACGTTGTCTAAGGAAATATGGGCTTACACATGTTGCAGCCTTATTGCACCTTTGTGTCCTTGGCACCGTAACATTCTATTGCATTTCTGCAGCCTCAATGTCATGTCGTCATGACAACCCTATCACATTCATGAAGCCTTATGGTAGCATAGCCTTATAACCTTAAAAATCGCCAGTGAAAATGTATGCTACCATATTAGGGGGACTAAAGGACAAACAATGTAAAGATGGCATCTAAGCCCTATCATGCTAAGGGCTCATCTTTAGATGTGAATCTGCTGAGCCAGGACCAGCATGGGTAAAGTTGCCTTCTGGGAAAAAAAAAAAAAAAAAGCCTCTGTGTTCTGTTCTCCATCTGAGGATCCCATTACTGTGAAGTTGTTTGTGTAGCAAAGGAAATAATCAACAGAGTGGAAAGGTAATCTGCAGAACTGGGGGAGTTGCTTTAGACCATGTGTCTGCTAAGGGATTAAAACTCAGAATTTATATAAGGAACTTCACACAACTTCATAGCAAAAAGAAAACTGTAGATTTCAAATGAGCAAAAGGCAGAGACATTCCTCCGTGGAAGACAAACAAATGGTTAACAGATAAACGAAAACACATTCAACACGATGGATCCATCAGGGAAACGCAAAGTAAAACTTTCTTAAGATCCCACGTTCCACCTGTCGGAATAGCGCAGTTCACAAAGGGCAAAAGGCAGCAAGTGGTTGGGACGATGTGGAGAAAGGAGCGCCCGCTGTCCGAGGAGATGTGAACTGATAGTCATTATGGAAAACCGTGTGTAAATCTCTCTAGGAATTAAACAATGGAGCTAGCAGATAGGTGATCAGCCGTGCTCAGTCTGGGTGCACATCCAAAGGGAATTCAGCCAGTGTGGTCACTGAAGCATCATTTTTAAGGCAATACCACAGAATCAACTCATTTGGAGAGTAAGATGTAAATGGGACACACACACACACACACACACACACACACACACAAGTTAATAATATCACGTGCTTAAAATGTGCTAAGAGGGAGGGTGGAAAGTATTTCCACATCACAGGAGGAAGGAAAGGCAGGATAGCTTGTAAGGTGATAAGTATTCTAACTTGGTCACAATAATCATTTAACAACACACTCATCACCCCGATGTATGCATTAAATGCATACAATTCCTATTTGTCAATATTACCTTAGTAGAGCTAAAAAAAGAAAAAAAGAAAATATTTTATGGTTTGAAAGCGCCTCAGGAAAGGGGCGATAAGCAGATTCATTCATGGTCTAGATCTCGTGAGGCTGAAGCCCCAGGTCATTTGCTCCCCGGCTGCCAACTTTCTGGCACAGGTGCATGTCTGGCTCCACAAGCGGCTAAGCTGGCAGCCTAAGAGTCGCCAGCTGCCAGCCTCCTCCTCACTCCATAGCGAGAGGAAGTTGGTTCCTGTATGACAATTTATTACGCCCTCATGGGGTGGGCACTTTCAACGTCTTTTCCAGGGTCGCAGTTGTGCGAGCACACTTCCCAACTGAACTGCAGCCAGCCTCAGTAAGGGGAACAGGAAACCCCCTTTGGCTGGGGCCAGAGCGTTTGTTTTCTGTCCAAATGTAGTCACCCAGGTAGAGGTCTCAGAGGGAGATCAGTCTGCAATTCTCAATAGATCAATTGTTCCCACCTACCGCCCCTCTACAGAGTCCGGAAGACATGAAATAGGATTTGAGGCAAGATGAATGTGCTGCCGCGCTGCTGTACTGTCTCTGGAAGGCACACTCCCAGGATTGTCTGCGAGCACAAAGCGCCTTTCAGAAGCACCTTGGAAAGCACTGCTTTCCAGGAGCCTTCTTGTTTAAGAGTTGGGTGTCTCACTGTCCCTGGGACAAAGTGGCAGGAAGATTTAACAGTAATCTAGATAATCTTATCAACCCAGATCAGTCAGGTTTGGTTTAACGGCCTCTAAGTGGAGTTCCCCCCAAAAGCTACCAGCTAGCTCAATTGTGACATCTGAAGAGAAAAGTACACTGACATATACTGAGCCACAGACCCCTGAATAGGGTTCAGGGATGTTTATCTGCACTTTTTCTAATTGTCATATGAAATCTCTTATTGTCCTTTCTTCTCTTTCAGGGGAGAGGAACTAAGGTTCATTAAAGTTGAATAACTAAGATCACACAACCAAAAAAATAATAAGAAGTCTGAGAGGGTTTAAGACTTGGGTCTGCCTTGGGGTTTATTGCCCTTGTGAGTTTTTTGTTGTTTGTGAGTTGTTGTTGTTTTCTGCTTACTTTATTATTTTATTTTATTTTGGTGGTCCTGTATGAACAAAGGGCCTTGCACATCCTAGCCTGCACCACCAAGCCTTACCCCTGTGTCTCATGGCATTAATTGAGATTTAAATTTTTAGTTAAGTGTATTGCACCTGTGTTAGTGTGGCGGGCTTGGCCAGATGAATGCAGTTCCTGAAGAGGCCAGAAGATTCTCCAGAGCTGGAATTGTACTAGGTTGTGAGCTACCTAACAGCTGGGCCCTCTTCCTGGTCCCTAAGTTGCCCAGATTGGCCTTAAATACCTTCTGCAGCGTAGGAAATCCTTAGACTTGCCATTTTTCTGCATTACCCTATTGAATAGCTTGTGACTCTGTGCAGCTAAGATCAGCTAAGACAAAATATTTCTACTTAAGAAGCTGAAAGATTGATTTATTTTAAGTCAGGCCAATGATAAAATACATTCAGGAGCACCCTGTGTCATCCACCTGTTTTTGTACGGTAGAAACATCTTACAGACCAAATTCTGAACACAAGAGTCTATACAATCGATTTGCTGAAATTTTTTTAACTTTGATTTCTATACATGAAGGGCTCTCAATGAAACTTAAAGAGTGTAAACCCAATGAAGTCCACAACCAGACACTCTATAGGACTCTATACATGCCACCACACAAAACAAATAAATAAATATAATAAGAAGATCTTTAAGTATAAAGGAGAAAACCTACACAGCCATACGATAACATTTGACAAGACTCATCATTCATTGAAGAGTTTTTTAAAAGAAACACTCAGCAAAGAATCCATATTTGTAGATGGAATAATTTGTGTGTGAGACCCTAAAGTTACTCAACTGGAAATTCTTGGAGCTGAACACATTCAAGAACTGGCAGAGGGTTACAAACTTAACACACAAAATCCAGTAGCCTTCCTATCTCCAGACTACAAACACTCCCAGAAAGAAATCAGGAAGACACCACCACACGTAACTGCCTCGGAAATCAACGCCTCCATACACTTAACCAAGGAAGTGAGAAGCCTCTACAATACAAACTTTTAGAAAATTTGCTTTCTATTTACTGTGATAAAAAGCCATGACCAACAAGAACACCACAAGAAAACCCACATAATCAGCTAACCTGGGCTCATAGGAGTTCACAGAGACTGAACCAACAGTCCCAGAGCCTGCATGGGTCTGACCTAAGCCCTCTGCTTATATGTTACGGTTGCGTAGCTTGCAGGACTCCTAACAAGGGGAGCCAGTTGTCTCTGATGACTTTGCCTGCTCTGGTGACCCTTTTCCTCCTGCTAAGTTGCCTCATCCAGCCTTCGTAGGAAGGGAGGTGTCTAGTCTTTTTGCAACTTGATGTGCCATGTTTGGTTGATATCCCTGGAAGACCTACCCTTTTCTGAAGGGAAATGGAGGAGGAGAGGATGGAGGGATGGGAAGTGGGGGAAGGCGCTGGGAGGAGAGAAGGGAAGGAAAAACCACAGTCAGGGTGTGTAACATGAGAGAATAAAAAATATTTTTAATTAAAATTATATAATTTTTTCTACTAAATGCCACAGTAAGAATGACATGTTTTGATTATATTAGATAGTATATTTATCATATTTATATCATGTGATCGCCTCTGTTCTGTCACATATAACTTTGAAATTCTAATGTGTATCTTATTTGTATAAACCCTTGATTAAGGCTGTCAATGTAACTAATACTATAGCAGTGGTTTAAAAAATGACTAAAAAACTTGGAGAGGAAAGGGTTTATTTCAGCTTCAGTCCATTAGAAAAGGAAGTCAGGCCAGAAGCATAAGGTGAGATCCTGGAGGTAGAAACCGAAGCAGAGCCCATGAGGGGTGCTCTCACTGGCTTGTTCTTCATGGCTTGCTCAGCCTGTTTTTTTTGTTTGTTTGTTTTTTTGGGTTTTTTGTTTTGTTTTGTTTTTCAAGACAGGGTTTCTCTGTGTAGCCCTGGCTGCCCTGGAACTCACTCTACAGACCAGGCTGGCCTCAAACTCAGAAATCCTCCTGCCTCTGCCTCCCAAGTGCTAGGATTAAAGGTGTGCACCACCACTACCTGGCTCAGCCTGCAGTGGTGGTGCACCCAGAACCACAAACACAGAAGTAGCACTGCCCATAGTGGGCTTGGCCTTCCCACATTAGTCGTTAATCAAGAAAATACCCTACATACTTGTCCACAAGCCAATCTGATGGAGAAAATTCTTCAACTGTGATTCTTTCTTTCCACATATGTCTAGATTTATATTATGCTAATAAAGAGAACTACCCACTATAAGATTGATGCAGGAAATTTAGGAAACAGTAGAGGATGGAAAGTCCTTCCTCAATTGGAATAACTAATAGTATAAACATGAATGTACTGTCAAAATAAATATCTATGTTCAATGCAGTCTTTATCAAAATTCCAATACTATTATTCATAGAAATAGAAAAGATAATAAAATTCATATAGAAGCATGAAAGACCCCAGAGAGACAAAGCAATCTAGAGCAAGAATAATTCTTAAAAATATCACCATAGCAACCCCATAGGAAGCCCAGCTCTGTCAACTAACCTGGACCCCCTAGGAGCTCCTAGAGACTGAGCCACCAACAAAAGAGCCTACACAGGCTGGTCTGAGGCTACCAGCACTTAGGCAGCAGAAGGCTGCCTTGTCTGGCCTCAGTGGGCAAGGATGTGCCTAATCCTGTAGAGACATGATGCACCAGGGTGGGAGTTACCTGGAGGGCAGCACCCTCTCAAAGGCTAAGCACAGGGGAGATGGGGTACAACTCTGCTGGGGGGACTGTGAAAAGGGACAACATTTGGGATGTAAATAAATAAAATAATTAATTAATAAAAAAAACTGTCATACTTGATTTCAAGTTATATTCTAGAGCCATAGTAAGAAAAACAGTATGGCACTGTCACAAAGCATGCATGGGTTTATGGACAAAAATGGAGGGCTGGGGTATATACTCACAGAATATGACAGTTGACTTTTAATAAAGTTGCCAAACACAGAAGAGAAGCCAGAGTTTTCAATGGGTGGTGCTAAGTAAACTAGATGTTCACAAGCAGAAGGGTGAGATTAGATTACTGCCTCTCATTCTGTAAAGAGCCAGCTCTCAATGGACAAAGAACCTTAATGGGAGACTTGAAAGCTGTTAGAGGAGGAAACATTTCAAAAATTAGTCACAGACAAGGGTTTCCTGTTGTTCAGGAAATAATGAGACCTCGTGAAATTCAAAGGCTTCACAGCAAAGGGAACAGTCAAGTAAACAGACGAGCTATAAGATTAGGGCGGGAATTATGCTAGAAATGTGTCTAATAGAAGACCAATTTAGACTATAAAAACTAAAGAAATAATCAAATAACCCAACTGACGAAAATGCCAATGAAAACATACACAGTTCTCAAAAGATAAACTACAGATGGCCAACACACAAAAAAATCCATCCTCCATTGCCTTCAGAGAAAAGCAAAAACTACCTTGAGGGGGCTGCAGGGATGGCTTACCAGTTAAGAACAACACTTGCTGCTCTTGCAGAGGACCCGAGTTCTATTCCTGGCAGTCATGCCACATAGCTCACAACCTCTTCACGGGATCTGACTCTCTCTTCTGGCTTCCTCAGCCACTGCTCACATATGATGCCCACACATACATGCTGACAAACATTTATATGTACAAATAAAGTCTTTTAAAATGTTTTAGCTACATTGAGACTCTACCTCACCTCAGTTAGAATGGCATTCATTAAGAAAAAAAGTAATAAAGAAATACTGGAAGATGTATGAACAGCAGGGAACTAATACAATGCTGGTAGAAATGTAAAGGAGACACTATAGAATGCAATATTCTTCTGAGAAACTAAACATAACACTATCATATGGCGCAGCTATACCACTCCTTGCTGTTTACCCAAACACCTACAAGTTAACACCTGCACGTGATACTTACTACAACACTATTCACAGTAGCCAAGTTATGGAACCAACCCAGGTGTTCATCAAAGGAAGAATTGATACAGAAAATGTGTTCCACACAATAAATAAATAAACACTGGAATGGCTTTCAGCAGTAAAAGAGAATAAAGTTATGTCATATGCAGGAGATAGATTCAACTGAAGATAATTGTATTAAGCAAATTAAGTCTCAAATTTGTTTCAGAAAGACAAATACTATGTGTTTTCTCTTATCTGTGTTTCCTAGATTTTATATAGATCCATAGAGTTATGTATGTATATATCACATGAAAGTGCGATGGAATTTTTAGGAGAATAAGTGGGGTTGTGGGAGAGAGAGGGAATAAGAAACAGGAGTGGAGTGGGGAAGGGAAAGACATTCAAAATAATATACATATTTATAAAAATATTCCCCAAGAAATACGTTGAATATGTTATATGCATGTATAAAAATATAACCCAGTACTATTTACAATGAATACAAGCCAATGAAAACATACATATAATAAAAGAAGCAAAATGTACCAGTATGCAGGCTATCCTGAGCTACATAGAGTGGTTAAGTCTAACCTAGGCTACTCGGGGAGAGCATGTCTTACAATCCAAGCAAGCAAAAGAAGAAATACTGGAGAACAGAAATGACTATGACAATTCCATGCTCATTAGTGTCAGTCAACCATTAAAATGAGGATAAAATCCTAAACACATCTAACCTGCCAAGACTGGATTATGGAGACACAGAAAATCTGAACAGACTGATTACGACTAAGTACTTTAAATCAATAATAATAATAATAATAATAATAATAAAAACTCTCTCAAAGAAAATCCAAGAACTCAAACATTTTCATGGGTGCACCCTGCCAAATATTTTAAAAACTCACATTGGTCCTTCTCAAACTCTTTGCCAAAAAAAGAAAGGAAAAAAGAAGTATGAGAGAATGCTTCTGATCTGATTTTACAAGCCTGGCATTACTTTGATAGTGAAACCATTCAAGGATGTTGCAAGAAAATAAGATTATAAGCCAAGATCCCTGACTCACTTAGACATAAAAATCCTAAAAAAAAAACACACCAAAAAAAGAAACAAAACCCTATAACACTAAACAGTATGTTAAAGGGTTCATTTACAATGGTTTGTTCTTGGGGTTTAAGGATGGTTCAGTAACCACAGATCAATAAATATAACATTTACAATCACAGAACAAAAGGACAAAAAACCCACGAAGACCAAACAAAATGAAAAACCAGCCAAACAAACAAAAAACGAACCAAACAAAATACCAGCAAAAGCCATATCATCTCTCCAAGAATGCAGAAAAAGCATTTTACAAGCTTCAACATTTAACTACGGTGCTAAAAGAGAAATCAACAAAGTAGGTATATAAGAAATATATCTCGCTGTAGAAAAAGCTACAGCAACTCCACTTGTAACACATACATACTCTCCAATGAAAAGCTGAAGCTTCCTCCTCATGATCAGAGTACGAGGAAAGCAGCTCTCGACACTTCTATTCAATGTAACACAGACTGTCCAAGCCCTTAAGTCAAAGGAATAAATTAAGTGGAATAAAGATAGCAAAGAAAAGAAGTAATTATATCTGTTTGCTGCCATCATGTCTTGTGTGTGTGTGTGTGTGTGTGTGTGTGTGTGTGTGTGTGGTGTCCCTAAAGCATCGACTAGAAAACTATTAGTAAGAATAGCATGATTTTCTATCCATTAAGCACATGCAATTTGTAATTGTTCAATTTATAACAAAAGTGAAAAATAAATAACATGAAGTATTGACACATCATAAAATATGCACAATTTTTGAAAACATTCAAAATGAAAGAACCCAGTCACAGCAGACTGTTCTGTTCATCTGCAGTGTCCAGAAAAAGAAAATGTATAGATTCATAAAATGTACAAGTGTTTTTTTCCAGTGGCTTTTAAGATCTCAAAGTTATTGAATTGAAAACTTTAAGTGAGTATGCTGCATGCTACACGAACTATAGTCCAAGGAAGACATTTTATAAGGAAATTTGGAGAAGTAGAAGATAAGGCAGCTGTGGTCATCCTTCAGAGAATCAGAAGCGAGTGAGAGTCGGTAGGAGTACTTAGTTATAACTAGTACAGAGATTCTCTGTTTCTGTTTCTAGTTTATCTTTAATTATGTGTGTAACACGTGTGTTTGAATGCATGGACATGTGCATGCCCAGTGCCCAAAGAGGGCAAGAGAAGGTCTCAGATCCCCTGGAGTTGAAGATAGAGGCAGTTAGGAGCCACCTGGTGTTGGTGCTGGAAACAGGATCCTCTGCAAGAGCCCGTACCTGCTCTTAACCACCATGTCCTCTTTCCAGCTCCTACACAGGAGTGTTTCATATTATCTGAGAATCTAGATTCTCTAAACTTTCAAAGGTGATTTGGGGTGCCGTTGGATGGAGAACAGCCGTAGATTGAATGTCCTCCAATATTAAGTTGTTTGGGTAGTCTAAGGCAAAAAAAAAAAAAAACAGATGTTGGAACATGGTTTTATACAACTTCCACTCTGATGAACTCTTCATAGCTTCTGCTGCCTCTCACCAGTTATCAGTTCCACCCAATTCTTAAAAATGTACAGTAGAGCCTGGCATTCTGATGACTGAGGATCTGGAATGCCCAAAGGTCACTATTCCTACAAAGACATCTGAAGACTTATTCTCTATACTTCCTGAATTAATTAGATAAATATAACCATGAATATTAATTGCCTGGTACATTTTCATAGTGAATCAGAATGATTTTAATGGAAGCCTGGGGAACTCTAGATTTAGGCTTTGTGCTCATTTTCTGCCCAAATTTGATTTATTCTTATATCCTCTTAGAGCTCTGCATATCATTAGATTTTGTGACTCTCCACCCTGAATTCACATGCATGTCCATAAATCTATGTCCATGTCCCGCTCTCACAGAAATTCTTCTGGACCATTGATTTGGGATAGAGCTGCACAGTCCATATTCTGAAATTCAGCAGGACCTTTGTGTTTGGTCCCAATAACATTGTAGCTAAGTCCAAGCCCTGTTTTATTTTACGATTATTTCCACTCTTGATGAAAAAAAAAAACCCCTAAGAATGACTTCAGCCTGTTGTGTAAGGGGCTAAAGCCATTTATTTATCAGCCTTGGGTAGATTTAACAAGCAAAGATTAAAAACATCTGTGCAGAATCTTAGTCACCAGGGTGACAAGGGACAGAGTGAAGACTGGGGTGAATGGTCTTCAGGGTACTTCGTGTTACACACTCAAACCACCAGGCCTATGCCACTGTCCCTATACTAATGTCAATGCCCTGGCTACCTTAGTGGCAAGTTTTATACAAGGAAATGAAGAAGAAAAGCATCCCAATATACTAGTCTTCATACACAACACACACACAGCCTTGTTTTCCTCTCCACCTCTCCAAGGAGCATCTAAAAATCTACATTGGTCTTGCTGTATATGTTGGCAATGAGACTCACTTGGACCAATTTGGGATGACAGAGGTCACAAAGAAATACAAACAGGATCCTTAAGTAAACCTTAACCCAAATGGAAGAAATTATTACTTAAATTCACAACTGAATTTATGCAAGAGGCTTCCCTCTGCCCTTCCTAATTCCCTTCACTCCCCCTCCTTACATTTTTACTTCTTTATTTGTGTTACTGGAGGAGTTGTTGTGTGTGGGTATGCATGTACGTGCCATCATACATGTGTAAAAACCAGACAGGAACTTGTGTGAATCGGTACTTGCCTTTCCTGGTATGTATGGATCCTGGAGATTGAACTCAGGCTATCAGGCTTGGCACTGAATGCCTTTACCACCTGAGCCATCTCACCAACCCCCACCTCCTGTTTTCAAAGGAAGCCAGTTCATCGCTGAATTTGACCTTCTGTGTTTAACAAAGCCTATGCCTGGGAAACACCACATGGTAAGGGCTCTTTAATGAAGTCATTTGGAGGTTGATACCCTGTCTTCCTTAGTACCTTTATCAGACGGTTGACTTAGTTAGGGCTACTATTGCTATGATGAAACACCATGAACAAAAAAAGACAAGTTGAGGAGGTAAGAAAGGGTATGTTTGGCTTTCATTTTCTATATCATGGTTCATTACTGAAGGAAGTCAAAACAGGAACTTGAACAGGGTAGGAATCTAGAGGCAGGAGCTGATGCAGTCTCCATGTAGGTGTGCTACTTACTGGCTGGCTCATCATGGCTTGCTCAGCCTGCTTTCTTACAGAACTCAAGACCACCAATTGAGGGATGGCACCACTCACAGTGGGCTGGGCACTTCCACTACCAAGCACTAATTAAGAAAATGTCTTACAGTACAGGCTTGCCTACAGCCTGATCTTATGAAGGCATTTTTTTAATTGAGGCTTAAGTCACTCTTCTCAAATGACTTTAGCTGGTATCAAGCTGGCATAAGAGCAGCCAGCACAGATGGTGTTGTTCTTCCATGGAAATTTAAGACAATGAGATTAGCTATGAGATAACCCCTCAAAAAGAGGTAGGGGGGATTCCACTCAAGGTATTATCTTCCTTGAAAGAAGTAAATTAACACTCTTGTAGCTTGTACCATGATAGAATGTGTTTAAAATCAGACTCCTGTATTTCTCATTTGCCAAAGGACAGGTATAGGTAACACAATCTCTATGGCTTCTTTTTTCTTTAATGATTGCTAATGTTTATTTTATCTTAATTTTCTCCTGGGAAGACATTCTTCCTTAAGGCTAATTTATTTTTATTTTATGTGTGTAAGTGCTTTGCCCACATGTATATCTATGCAGCACACATGTACCTTGTGCCTGTTGAAGCCAGAGGGTGGCATTTGATTCCCTGGAACTAGAGTTACAGGGAATAGTTGTGAGCTGCTATGAGTATACTGGTAGCTGAATCCAAGATACTCTAGAAGAGCAGCCAGTGCTCTTAACTGCTGAGCCATCTCTCCATCCTGAAAGATGTTTTCCATTAAAAGTCATATGTAATGATAGAGTTGGTTTTTTTTTAAATGAAAACACTTAAAATAAAAAACATTTGGTCGTCATCTCCTTTTCTCTCTTTTTCCAAGGAAATGATTTGCACTCTACATTATTATTAATTTTGACCCCCCCCAAAAGAAAGCAAACCATGAAGAGATGGAAGGAGATAAAGCTAATTCATTGATGGGCCCCATAAGTACCTGATTTATTTGTTTGCCAATGTTTAACTTAGTCTTGGAAACACTAGAAGTGATGGAGTAGCCCTTGCTCTCCCATATCTCTTGATAGAGGCTGCTGTTTTACAATGCGGAGCAAACTCTCATATTATGTAATAGCATGTGCAAAGTGCTTTGGAAAAAGAGGGAAGGAAATCTATTCTATTATGTGCATTCAGCAAAGACCCAAGAAAAGCTGATGGCATCTATGCTGGCTGGTGTTGTCAACATGCCACAAACCAAGAGTCATCTCAGAAGAAGAACTTTGATTGAGAAAATGCCTTCATAGATGGCCTGTTGGCGAGTCTGTGCAAACTTTCCTTGACTAGTGATTGATGTGAAAGGGCCTATTGTTGGTGTGTGGTGCCACCCCTGGGCAGGTGTCCCTGGGTTACATATGAAAACAGGCTGAACAAGACAGAAGGAGCAAGTCAGTAAGTAGCATTCTTCCATGTCTCCTAAAGCTTTAGTTCCTGCTTTGCTTGAGTACCAACCCTGATTTGTCTTAGTGATTTACTGTTACTTGAAAATATAAGATGAAGTAACCCTTTCCTCTCAAAGTTTCTTTGGTTGTGTGTGGTTATCACAGCAAGAGAAACCCTAACTAAAATAGAATCTAAGATGATACTGGGAATATGGATGGGGGTGGCTAGGTAGAAGAAAGAGTTAATTGAGGCAAACAGAATATCATGCAAGACATCAGACATCGTGTTAAACTTAAGAGCATAGTAACTGGTCTCCAAAACAGCCCTCCTATGATCTCTGCCTACTGGTATCCACACCTTTATGCATTTCCTTCCCTAGAAGGGCTAATTTGAGCCACCTACAAAATACTGCCAAATCGATTGTGTATGGTTTTCCATGCTAGCTCAGACTGGCTGTTTTAGTTTGATTTTTGTCTCTGTAATAAAAATGTCTTTACCAAAAGCAAGTGAGAGGAAGAAGGAGTTTATTTGACTTACAATGTCAGGTTACAGTCCATCACCAAGGAGAAGTAACTTAAGCAGCTCATCACATCATATCCACAGGCAAGAGGCAAGAGAAACAAAAGAATCCTCCTTGCTTGTTCTCTTGCTAGCGCTCTTCACTCTTATACATTTCAGGGCCCAGCCTAGGGAATGGTACCACTCACAATCAAGCCAATCCTCCACAGATGTTCCCACGTGCCAGCCTGATTAGTCACCATGGTATACTCAAGTAGATCACTAATGCTTCCCAACTGCAATTGGTCTGTAGAAGAGAGTCACCTTAAAACATAGTTCTCAGACCAACCATAGAGTCAGGTAATTGCAACCCTGATCCAGAAAAGTCCCAGGCTAGCGTCCCACAGCTAGCTATACCTGGATGACTACTAGCCAACAAATGCTTAATTGGGAAACCCAAAGCTTGAGTTTATTTTACAGTGATAGGTAATTTAGATGGCACCTACGTGTCAATCATGCTGCTGGATAAGAGAATGAGCTGAGAGGAATGGAATCTAAAGGAAAATGTGAAGATCAGATTAGAAAAGTATAGCAGTCAGAATAGGTCACTGAGAACAAAAGGGGTTAGTGAAGCCTTTGACAAGTTAGTGAAGCAATTGTATTTTCAAGTCAGAAAGTATGTGTGTAGACCTGAAAGTGTGATGGAGGGTGCCAGCAGACGTGTCTCAGGCTCCAGTTGTAGGGAGTTATTTCCTGTGGCATTGGCTATGCCCACCTGTATTCAAAGCTGACTTTTGGAGTCATCAAAGAACACGTCCCTTCTCTTTTCAGGACTCACTTGGTGGAGGACTTTCTGCCATTGCTTGAGCATCTTCATGGATGAGGAGCTTTTTCTCTCCAGGTGAGCCAACCATCAACCTATCACTCTGAAGGTCTAGAGAACGCC
>JADRCD010228721.1:0-21979 GCA_019843815.1 Montemys delectorum
TCCTCAAGTTGCTTTGGTCATGAAATTTTATCACAGCGATAGAAACCCCCAACTGAGACAAAATTGGTACCACCAATGAAACACTGATGTGATAGGCCTGAACCATGCTGTTCTGGGAGAGGATTGAAGATGTTTGGAACTTCGGGTTACAAAAGTCATTGAATGTTCAGAACTTAATGGGATGTTGTAGAAATGTGGATGAATGCCGAAAGTAGTATAGATGATGGAGAACTGGCTGTGAGCTTTCAGAGGGAGCAAAAACTCTATTAAGACCTTTTATGTAGTAGTTTGCACTAAGAATTTGTGGTTCTGGTCAGCTGGACATGGATAATTCTTGTGGTTAACAAAGAACCAGAACTACTATCATAAAACGTAAGCTTTTCTGGGACAATCAACCTTGACATCTGGGGCTGAAGAATAAGCTGTGATGAAGAAGGGGCCGCCATCATCCAGACAAAATCATCTGGGAAGTGTTTCTTCAGAGTCAATACACAGAGGCTGGGTGGTAGAGGCAGTCAATGTTGTACCTGGTCATGCTGACTGCTGAGTTTTCATAGAAGAGTTTTTCAGGTAGTACTAGTTTTAAAGGCATGAAGGAGTCTTAGAAAGGAGCTGAGGCTTGGCATTGTGAGAGCCCAGAAGAGACCATTAGTAAATGTAAAGTTTCAGTTGCAGTAGAAGCCTCGGGATCAAAGAAGTCATGGAGAGAATCTCTGAGGCTTAGCACTATCTGACAGGGTCAGAGTCCCTGAAGAAAGGTCAGCAGAGGCTGTTGGTGAAGACACAGCGCAGTTGCAGAGGAGAACCCAGAATTTTGGAAGTGCCGATACCATGAGACTACCACCAAGGATAGCAACAGCCATGGAGTGGAGCTGATCTGAGCTGATAAAAGAGGCTGCGTGTGCTGTGGATGGCAGAGCTGGAGAGGTGGAAGTGTCTACGCCCATTAGAGATAAGAGGGTTGTAAGTGGGTCCCAGACCTCAGAGTGGATTTTTTACACTGCTGACCTTTGGTTTGCTCTGATTTGATTGTGATTTTGCCCAGCTTCTTCCCTTGTGAAGTAAGAAAGTATGGAACCTATTCTATTTTTTTTTTTAATTTTATAGGAGCCCACAGTTAAGAACTCTAAAACATTAGAAACACTTTGAAATTTTACAGAGATTTTGGAACTTTAAAGAAACTTGGGATATTTTAGAGAGATTTTGGATATTTCAGGGAAATTTTAAAAATGATTTTGGGTGTTTTCAACTATTTGAATTTTTAAAAACTTGGGGACTTTTAATACTGGAATATTTTACACTGTGATATTAATATTAACATGACATCTTGAGCACAAACGAGAAAGGGAAGGTTGTGGTTGGATAGGGATGTGTTTGTGTGTCCAATTGAAAGTGTCAATTGTTCTGTCTAGTTTCATGCCAGCTTCACATAAGCTAGAGTAATTTAGGAAAAGGGACCTTCAACTGAGAAAATGTTGAGCATTTTCTTCTTTTTATTGAAAATGATTTTTTCATATAATATATTCTGATCACAGCTTTCCCTCCTTCATCTCCTGTCAGATTCTCTCAACCGCCCGCACCCATCCTATACCATCTTTTTTTCCTTCATCTCTTTAGGAAGTAAACAGGCAAAAATGTTAGTTAAAAAAAGTTTTTTAAAAAAAGAGTAAATAAACGAGTCAGAGGGACAAAGAAAGAACACAAGTAACACATACACAGAGAAAGTCACACACACCATTTTCTTAGTTGATGATCTGATGTGGGGTCCTAGATCACTATGGGCAGTGTCCCCCTATGCTGGTGATCCTGGACACTATAAGAAGGCAATCTGAGCAAGCCAATAAGCAGTGTTCCTCCATAGCTTCTGCTTCAGTTTCTGCCTCCATGTTCGTCTCTTGAGTTTCTGCCATGACTTCCCTCTGTGATGGAGTGTGGCCTGAGGTTTGAAAGGTGAAATAAACCCTTTCCTCCCCAAGTTACTTTTTGTCATGGTGTTTTATCACAGGAATAGAAACCTTAATGAGACAATAATATCCCAGTATTTTTTCCATTAATGATAGCTGTTTCTAATACTCTAAAAAGAAAGCAACTTCCTGGGGTCAAGAAGGTACAATATTTGAGATTCGACCTGCATGTTCAGGATCCAAGCCAGTTCTCTCCCCAACACAGGAATCTATCAGCAGCCTTAATCCTGCCAGTACATATGGCTTAACATTGGATCTACTGATGCTGACATGATAGTCTATGTTAATAAAAGAAGTCACCTATGGGCTCTGTTGGATAACTGCCTTCTCTTGGACAGACCATCCTGGAAGTACCAATTCTTGATGACTTCTCTACCCTCCCAGGCTCCTGGTTTTTATCTCCTGCCTCCATCTCTGAGCCACTTTCTTGGCAGGGTACCTATATCTGACTACTTCCTCACCATGCACCTCTCTAAAGGGACTAAACCTTGTCACTACTCTTCCAGGTCTCCAGACAGGCCCTCTTTGATGATGGTATGATATTCTAATCATAAATGTTGCTGTTTCATGAAGTCTTTGTCACGGACCTCCATTCACCAAAGTATTTGCAAAATTTCTCAGAACTCACTGTATGTGATGACTTAAAGAAACACCATTGTGCAAGTCCACACATCCTCCAAGATCTGCTGCTGCATGGGGTTGGGTAAATCCTTTCAAGCATTGCTCCTACCTTTCTTGTACTCTTCCAAAGGCTTTTATGTGTTTGGGATTCATTATCACTAATCCATTATCTCTAGTCTAGTCTAGTACATCACACTAATCAAATCACAACTCCCCTCCAGACTTTTCTCCTGTTCAGACAGACTCTTATCCTTTAGTCTTGTGTCCTCCCAATTGTCTCCAGAATAACTGGAAAGAGAGGAAGAGAGAGAGACAGAGAGAGAGAGAGAGAGAGAGACAGAGACAGAGACAGAGAGACAGACAGAGAGACAGAGAGACAGAGAGACAGAGAGACACAAAGAAAGAGAGGTAGAGAAATAGATAGACAGAAAAAGAGATAAGAACTGAATGACCCATAGAACTTCCACAGCTTATCTAGCCAATCTACCTAACCCAGCACTTACCCTGTATAGCCAGAGTTTCTACTCCCACCCCACCACTCTCAGAAAACAAATTACTTAACATACCCCGATCCAGATAAAAATGCTTTTATTCATGGCTCTCACTAAATTAGCAGGCTAGCTTTAATGCTGACATTAAACTATGTGACTAGAGTAGGATTATATTTAGATATTCCCAAGACTTTGACTGTTACTCATGAGCATGCAAATAATTCTTCAAATTGACCTTTTCAACCCCTGCCACTTCCATGTAAGTCATCCATGACTTCTGGTCATCCTACATACTTTGTACTGACAAATGTTTAATTTGCAAATGGAGATGTGGGATGACTTAATATGTAATTTTTCATTTCTATAGTAGTATTTTTGTTAAGTGTTTTGCCTGTCTAAGTTAGAAACCAAAGTTAAATCCACAGGGTATAAAAGACTTCTTTTTTTTTCCAAACAGAGAGAGAGAGAGAGAGAGGGAGAGAGAGAGAGAGAGAGAGAGAGAGAAATTCTTGTCTACATCATTTTTCTACAATGCATCTGAATAATAGCTGGGCTATAAATAGAAGATGCTAGAGTGACTAATTCTGTTTTGATTCCATCTCTTCAATGACATAGGAAATCCCTCTGTCCAAACATATTAAGCCAAATCCCAACAGCTGGACTTGAAGAATTTTATCTAGGACATCAACATCAAGCAGCTAAGAGTGCCAACATTGAAGATGAACAAATAACTCCCAAAGGAACTTAGTTTTCTAACTATCAACTCAGGGGACCTGGGAATTAAAAGAAAAGTTGAAATATTTCCTTGCTTTCAGAGAATATTCACTTGCAGTCATCTACCCATAAAACATAAGGGAAGCTGACTCCCAATCCCACTGTCCTGGGGAAATCTCCCTACCTTTTGAGACAGAGAAAATATCAGCATCACTTGCTACAAGATCCATTCTTATAGGAATGTTGTGATCCTTCAGGAACATGTCAACTAAGCTAAGCCCTCAGTCATATAGAGAGAGTCTACTGGGAGAAGGATGAATGAAAGGCTGGATTGGATTTTCCATGAAGCCAACAATTAAAGTGGTTTTCTTTAGTATATCCCTTTCTGTCAGTTGTTTTTTTGTTCTCCATGAGAAGAAATGAGTTGAGAAGGTTGATTCAGTCATTTCCAAATCTCACTTCCAGTTTCCATCTTATTAAAGACATGACTTAACTTTAATGTGTGTAACATAAACAGAATCATAAAAGTGAAAAAATTAGAAACAGTCTGGACGAGTTGGTGTCCAGAGCAGGCAAACACCACAGCTGATCTGCTCTTGGCACAGCTGCTCTTTTCTATTGTTTACTTCGAAGAGGAATTCTCCGCTGCCCAGCTGCTGGTTCCTCACCCTCCATTACCATCATTGGGAATTCCAATTTCACAAAGTTATTACAATACAGCAGCAAATAATCCATCTTGTCAAGTCCATCTTCAGGACTGGAGATAAAGCTGGAGCTGAGCTGCTGCACACATCTGGAGAAGGTTCGTTACTTGTAATTGTGAGCCTCTCTGTTAATGCACCCATGAGAAAGGGGCTGACAGGCTGCATATTTCTGCAAACTGTTCCCAGAAAGAACCAATTTCCTGACTTCCATGTGGTGTCAATAATGGAGGCATGAGACACAGCAGTGCTTATGAAATATTAAATCTGCTTACAGGTCCAGCTAGAAGCAAATTCAGACCACCTGTGAGAAGGAGCCCAACAGGGTATGCAGAGTTTGGCATGCACATGGTACATGGGAATGATATGTTCTGACCTATGTATGTGGGCTGATTTGCCACAAAACTTCCTAACAGCAGTAGTACAGAGGGAAGAAAATGAAAGGGAGAGGGGGAGAAGGACAGGGAGAGGGAGAGCAGGGGGGAGACAGAGAAACACATTTCTGCACATTTCGAATTGAAACAGTTCAAATCACTGACATTATTAAATTTACTATCATAAGCAGCCAAAGTTCATCTTATTCATCAGGAAAAAAAAAAGTGACTGATGTTTTGTGGCATTAGTATTAGATCATTTTGGTTCTTGCCAATAAAAACAAAGCATTAGTGTTTCAGTGTTTTAATATCATGATTTAATTCTGTCAATGATATTAGGACCAAGAAGCTCAACCAACATGAAGACCCCATCAAAATTCTTGACTCAAAGACTGTGGTTCTGAAATGAGTTCACCATCTTGACCTCCCGTTTCACAGTATATATTTTATGCTTGTGACTTTTCAAATACGGGTTCTTAAGATTGCAAATGTAAAGTTTTATATCACTAACTTGTGTTTCAGGGGTTTGCCTAAGTAAATAGAAAAACATCTGGGCTCTTTTTACTGGCAAAAGCAAGAGATATTTGACCTAAGATCAGATTTTGAGACTTGAATGTCAACTCGGGCTTTCCACAGAATGTGTCTAATTTTCCACAACTTTCTGTTGAGAGAGTAGAGCCCAGTTCTTTTGGGGGAAGGATATAATAAAGCATGTATCCTAATAAGACATAAGTTCCAATTGGCTTCCTTCATCCAAAATGTCACCCACAAGTCTAACCCATTCGCATCTGAAAAAAAAAAAAAAAAAGGAAAAAAACCTCCAAGGCTAGAACAAAAATTCAGTCATAAGCTTAATGAGATTGGGAGCATCGAGATCTCTCCAGACCAAGGGTGTGTAGGACATTGTGACTCAGGACTTCCAGCCTGCCCCACCAGCTCTGTAAGGCCACCACCCTCTGCAGCTCTATTTGGAATTTTCCTTGGCTTAAAACAAGTCACTGTCCTAGGACTCCCCAGAATCTGGAGCTATAGCACCCAGTAGGGAGGTATCCCAACGCTCAGATCTGCTTCTGACTTGGCCTAGAGAAACAGAACAGGCCCTGCTTCCAGGGCAGTTAGAGATGGCTGACTCGAGAACTAGCTAGCTGTATGACCTCCATTCTCTCGAGGCCTCACAGGACAGTGGTCCCCATGTGTCTAGTGTGAAAGGCACATGAGGCCACACCACTGCCCTCTTCAGGATGCTCCCTGTCATTATGCAGTATCTATGGAAGCTCTTAGATTGTAGTCAAACTTCAAAAGCAGTAAGGCCAACCCCTGATCTACTTTTGATGAAGTACTTTATTAAAGTCAACTTTTGATCTTGTAATTGAAATAGTAAGTTCTTTGTTAGATGTAGGTCACTGTACATCTTCCAATACCTAGGAAACACATAGCTATTTCCCACAGAGAAGAACCAAGGCCAGACTCAGTCATCATCCCTTTTGAAAGTTTGGTGTTTCTTAGCACTTCTGACTTTTAAAACTGGGATATGGTATAGCATGCACACACAAGTATTTATGCTGAAATATTCACAGCCTTGTTTGTTCACAAAAAATCGATTTGGAAACACTGCAAATGTCCACCAACTGGTGAATGGAATGACAAAATATGGAATGCCTGTATCTGTAGATTCCCCATTCAACACAAAAAGAAATAAATGTAACAGTCATACTACAGCACAGATGACCTCTACAAACATCACATTAAGTGAAAGAAGCCAGACACAAAAGACTGCATTCTATCCTACTTGACTCATGAAACATATCCAGAAGTCTACAGCAACAGCTGGGGATGTAACTCCGTGGCACCCTGCTTGCCTAGTGTAGTGGTTAGTCCTCGCTGTCACTCTGATGTGATTTGGGATTCTCTAGACGATAGACCTCTGTGTGTATTTATAAGGGCATTTCTGGAGAGGTAGAACTGAGGTGAGGATATATATCCTCGATATGAGAGGCGGGGCACCATCCCCCAAGCTAGAGTTCCAGACTTAATTAAAAAAAGAAAAAGGAGAAAGTGAGCTGAACACCAAAGTCCATCTCTCAGCTTCCTGACTGAGGACACAGTGTCGCCAACTCCTTCTCCCTCCTGTTGCCACTAATGCTTCAGTGTCATGATGAACCCTCAAACCAGGAGCCAAAAACAACCCTTCTTTCCCTATATCGCTCTTGTCAGGCATTGTCTCACAGCAGTTTGAAACTCACCAATATACTTAGTATGCAGAAAGCCCTGGAATTGATCTCTGGACCGAGGAGGAAAAGAAGAAACAAGATGGCATCTTGACAGACTACGCCTTGGAGTTATGACTCCAAGTAGGAAATGGCTAAAATTGTACACATTTTTTTATATAAATGATTAGAGTTTAAATTTGGATTGTTCAGATAAATGCCCAACTCTTTAAATTTACTTCTATAACCACTGGGTTATATACATCTGCAGAAAGTTATATAAAACAAGGATGATCAACATGTATGGGATGTTTCTCTGAATCAAGAACTGGAATCAGACTTTGTCTACAGCCTCTTATCTAATATTTAGTGCCATCCCTGGATGGGTACTAGTATTGTTCATATTTTATAGATTATAAAACAGAAGTTTAAACATTAAATGATTTGCTTAGACTCTAGTCGATCACATGTCACATCTCTCCTTAAAACACTCTCTTTAGCTTTTGGCTGGGGATCACTCTCAGCAACAATACCTTATACCATGTGGTCTCCACAGGCAATCCACAACCTGGATCCTGTCTCTTCTCTAGAGAAGTTGTAGTGTGACTCTCCACCTCTCGTCTATGACCAGTCAAAGAAAGCTCTCTTCTTATAAGAGCCAGTGGGTGACCACAAAAGGGAGAGGGCTCTCTCTTCTGGACACAGCAGAGCAGTTACATATGAGTTCACAACAGTTGTGGCAACACATACACAACACCTGTGCTAGTCAAGCCAAATCCCAGCCTACAGAAGCAGGCATGAGCACAAGAACCTACTCCTAGCCTAGTAGCTATTCATTATTAGCTGCTGGGAAAGAGAGACTGTCTTCTCAAAGAGTTTAGTCCCTGGTGAATTAATCATGCTCCCATGAAAGGCAACACATCCAAAAATGTCTGGGCCACAGAAACTCAGATAGAAGCTATTGTCTGTTCTTTAAGCCCTGGGGTGACAAACAGGGACCTTGGACAAGTTGATCCCCTAGCCTTACCTGAGGTTCAAAAGCTTGCCTGAATAAGTAGTAAAACATGTGCATTCCATTTCCTTCAAAAGCATTTCTTCACTACCAATAGAAAAAGACATTGAAATGTTGAAGTAGTGCCCTTCATCATCTGGTCCACTCCTACAGACCCTCCAGAGCACAGCTTAGAACATCCTCCAAGACATCTCTGTTCTTCCCTGTTATCCTCTTCATCCCAACACAACTAACCCTCAGATGTGATCAGCCCTGTATGGACACTTATGTGCCTTCTTTCTGTCCATCTTCCTTTCTAGTCTACAACTTTCGGATGGCAGATCCACTTTGTACATGGGAAGATCCCCAATGTCAGATACATAGCACACTAAAGGAACACAGCACATCTTACACAGATGAAAAGTTTGCATAAGTAAAAACCATGAAAACGTACATCTGGTTCTCACTCTTTCTCCTCCTTACTAGACTACATGTACAGTTTACTCATGAACTCTCTGCTCCTTCAACTAGCCCTTTTGCAGGACAGCAACTGAACAAAACACTCTTAGATGGCCCGTCTGTTGAGCTGCTCCATTAAGGGAACAAACCACCCCAGCTGTTCAGGCTCCTGCTGGAGGAAGATGGGATAAGCTGTCATTTTTCAACAGTATACTGTTTGTTTGTCTAGTTTCTATCTTAACGTCTGTCATGTCCTGTGAGAAGTAGCCAAATGCAAACAGTAGTCCATTCTAAGTACAGCTCTAGGAATAACATCTCCATGAATACATATAAGGATGGAGGCGAGAACAAAGGAAAACAAAATGGAGATAAGAGAATCACTGATGATATTTTGTGATCATATTATTCTTAATGTTATTTCTTTTGTGCTATAATGCATACTAATCGATACATATTTCAACATTAAGGTGTCAATATCAGCATATTAGGTTACACATTGAGTTCAATAGCGTATTGGTAAACATAAAAAACAGACTGATTGCTCTATTTGAATTTGGTGCTAAGGGCCCTACTGGAACCCAGAAGGTAAATTTAGTTGAAATTTTGCCAAAAAAAAATCATAATATAACCAATACTAACTGGCCATTTAACATGTCCAGCCACCAAGCTAAGATTTGTCTTTTTCTATCTCTGTTATAAAAGCAGAGAATCAGTTTAACTTATATCAAAATAAATGATTGGATGTGGCGTTAAAAGCTAGAATGATAATGTGTATGGGTGTCACTCGGCCACTTGGACACCTAAAGAGTAAAACTGGGGTTTCCTGAAAAGGCAGAGGTTGCACCTCCCAACTGAAATGGAATTTTTTCTCAGTTTCCAGCTTCAGATTCTTACTTGAATTTCCAGGATGGCTTACCACAGATTTCAATTTTGCCCTCTCAGAAGGTAGATACTTAGAAGGACGGAGAAGGATTAGGAGAGAGAACACCCAATAGCAGAGACAGGAAGGTGGATACTAGCTCTGTTTTTCTAAGACACAGATTGGCCAATAGCTCTCAGGGGAGCTGGTAAGGCACAGAGGAAACTTGCATGGTGACTAGCTGGTGCCATGTGAGAGCTGTAATTACAGTAGCACATTCCATGACCACTCATACAGTAAAGACACAAGACTCTTCAAATTCCACTGAGGCCTGGAAAGATAGCTCAGTGATTAAGAGCACTGGGTGCTCATCCATAGGTCCTGAGTTCAATTCCCAGCTACCACATGGTGGCTCAAATTCAGCTGAAACCAAGGCTGACCAAGATACCTGCTAAATGTCCCTTGCTTCATACTGTTAGCTGTGCTGAGCTGTCTGCTCTATCCATCCATCTGTCACTGTGGCACATATAAAAATTCCAGGCAAAGATGGAAATAGGGAGCAAACCCTATTCAACAAAAATCCCAGATCATTCCTAAAAGTCATAATCTTCTTGACTGCCTTGACTAATGACTAATCCTCCTTCCACTTAAGTTGAGCTTCCTCTCTCTCTCTCTCTCTCTCTCTCTCTCTCTCTCTCTCCAACCCCCATGTCTGTATGTGTGTGTATATCCTCTGTCTATATTCTCTCCCTCCCTCCTTTCCTCCCTCCTTCCATCATTTTTTACTTTCCTAGCCTTCACCACCCACAAGTATTATAGATTTATGATATTCCAGGCTTATCTATACCAGTTCTGCTACTCTGGAGAACTCGATCATTATGCTTACCTGGAGTAACCAGGTTTGCAAATCTTGAAATTTCACTGCTCAAGTCTTACAAACTCATGACACATTGTCAAGTTGTATTTGCAGAGCACACCATCTGAAGGGAGGACAAGCCACCCAATAGTAGCTGCATGTGAAGAGCTGATGTTCTGAGTAAATGTATATTATTGTCATGAGCACAGTCATATCAATGACCCCTGTGCTACAAAACCATAGGAATGACAAACCTTCCTAAGGTCAGGCTCAGAGCTCAATCATAAAGCCTCTGGTCCAAGAACAGATGTTGGGAACAACTGACTTTGGCTGAAACCATTGTCTTCAGAAACTATCAGCCACAGCTTCCACTTCCTGAAGTCCTGCAATCTGAAAACAATCCTCTACAGAGCCTTCCCCTTGAGATTAGCTGAGCCTCTTTTTTCAGCTGGATACAATAAGCCCATCTCCCTGCTCAGTGATATATTGAGAAGGCTACTCTGATTCCATGACCGGCTTCAAATTGGCAGTTCAGGATACTCTGCCTAAGACTGTTAGCAGCTGCTCCAGGTCCTCTTCAAGACAGAAGAGAGAGACTGGATCTTGAGAGCAGCCCAGAAATTGGTTCAGGGAGCAAATGGGCTGCCCACTCAAGTTCAGGCTGATATCCATGTAGCCTTTCCTTTGACTAGACCCGATGGGGATTTTAACAATGCTGAAGGTAAAGGAGAGGCTTTGAGTCTACGGCCGGATTCTGATGAGGAGGGAGTGGCCTCTGAGAGGCCACCAGAGGGCCCACAAATTTATCTAAGTTGAGCCAGGTGATGCAGGGAAAGGATGAGAGCCCCAGAGAACATCTAGAAAGACTTTTTGAAGCCTGTAGGACTTACACTGCTTTTGACCCAGAAGCTGTGAGCATGGCTTTTGTTAACCAAGCTGCCCCTGACATCTCTTGGAAGTTTCAGCCACTGAATGACTTTGAGGCCTGCCTCTGGCACCAAAAAGCCAGCCCCTATTTGCCTTTGAATGGTGCCACACCCACTCCAGTGGAGTCTTTGTGGCAAGTCCAAAAGCTTGGTCACAGTCCTGAAGCAAAAAGTTTCAAGGAAACTGGTCTCCTGGAAGTCCTTGGTGTCCCCAAAACACGGATGTGGTCCAGATTTGTCCTTGCAATAGTCGATGGAGAGTTTTTGTATGCTTTCTTTCAGTATTGTCCTATTACAGGTATAGAGGTGCCCCCAAGGAATGATTTGCAAATAGCCAAGTTAGATTGGATGTTCTTTCCTGGCCTCCACCAGTGTTCCAACATCCTAGTCAATGCTGAGCTGACCCTGGGCTTGGAATTTTGTAAGAATGTTACTTATTCAAACGAATTGCCTCCAGCATTGTAAGAGAGATAGTGAAAGAAATCAGGCATTGCAATTTACTGCATAAGAGTTAATAATCCCAGAGCAAGTTCAGCAAAGTAAATTTAGAATTCTTATTACAGTCACATATGACAGACTGCATTAAATAATAGAAGAAAACTGGTGGGCTCCTCTGGCAAATGGAGGTCCACCATAAATACTTAGAATAACAGCTGAGTCACTCCCATATACAGGAATTTACAATGGTTTAGGAATAAGATGGGTTGTGGTTTAAGAAGGAGCTAGAGTATTGTATTATTCATGGAAAGGTTAGCAAGAATGGGACCCCTGGTGCATACTTCCTAGCCCAGAAGATTAACATAGTTGGGTGTTTACTAAAGGCTGGCAGGTGGTGGGTTATACAATAAACTAGAATTAGAACTATTTACACCTGGCTTCTAAGAATAAGCTGACTTTAGATAAGGCTGACTTTATTTCAGTTGTTACTACTGTCTAGTTCCTGCAATTCTCATGTATGAATCACTATGCATCAGATGACCTCGATGTACCTTGACTGGTGTATTACCTAACTTCTCTTTTTCTTCTGTAATGACCATAAAAGCCTGATGCTTACTTTGAGAAATTACACTCAAATTCAGCACTCTTTTGTGATTGTGTCTGTTTGTTACTCACTGACCCCTTGCCCACCTGAAAACCGGAACCCTGATTCTCCCCGGGTTGAGAGACCCTAACTGGGTTGGCGTGCAGCAGAATGGCAAGACTTGGAGAGAGGCTTCAAGGGACAACTGACTTGGACACTCCTGCCTCAAGGAGTCAAGGACTCACCTACCACCTTTGATTAAGCACTGAATGTGGACTTGGGTGAGTACCAGAGGGCCCACTCCCAAATACCTATGCTCCAGTATGTATTTTCGGCCCCTGACTTGGAGACATGCCAGGAGGCCACATGAGACCTTCTACAGGAGCTGAGTCAACTTGGCTACCAACCACGTGCTAAGAACGCTCAGCTCTGTCAACTTGACATCACCTGTCTGAGATACATATTCAAGGGTGGCTGGCCAGCACATGCTGTCAGATGCCTCAGAAGTAAACCATCTTTAGCATCTAGTCCCATCAACCCAAAGGCAAGTACAGGAACTTCTGGGCTCTGCCAGGTTTTGTAGACTTTGGGTGCCAGGGTTCATGGAGATGGCCAAAATACTATATGAGTCTACCAGGGACCAAGAAGACAAAATGGAATGGACCCCTGAGATGGACATGGTCTTTAAGACTCCAAGAAAAGCCTTATTGGAGGCTCCAGCCTCGGCTCTCCTAGACATTCACAAACCTTTCTACCTGTATGTGGATCAGAGAAAGGGGTTAGCAAAGTGGGTGCTCAACTAAACTTTGGGAACATGAAAAAGACCTGTGGCTTATTTATCTAAGAAGCTGGGCCCAGTGGCCCAAGAAGATGGCTACCCTGCCTCCAGATCATAGCTGCCCCTGCCCTGCTAATCAAGGATGCTGACAAGATAACCATGGAGCAGGAACTTGATAACACCATCCCCCATGCTATTGAAGGGACCCTCGAGAATCCACCCAGCCTGCCGGGCAGTGGTGGCACACACCTTTAATCCCAGCACTTGGGAGGCAGAGGCAGGCGGATTTCTGAGTTCGAGGCCAGCCTGGTCTACAGAGTGAGTTCCAGGACAGCCAGGCCTACACAGAGAAACCCTGTCTCGAAAAACCAAAAAAAAAAAAAAAAAAAAAAGAATCCACCCAGCCAGTGGCTGTCCAACAGCAGACTGGTATGCTTTCAGGTTCTACTTTTGAATCCCCTTCGCAAAAAATATAACCCATCATCTGCCCTAAACCCAGCCACTCTGCTACCTGACCCATATTCACATGTGCAACATGATTGCTCTATAGTTCTAGGGCACACCCAGAATGTCAGGCCAGACTTGACTGACATACCCTGGCCAGATGCAGACCATATCTACTTCAAAAATGGGAGCAGCTTTCATCCATAGAGGAATCAGGTATGCAGGGATGGCTGTAGTGGACTTGGACTCTGTTGTTTGGGCAGTGGCTTTGCTGTCAGGAACTTCAGCCCAGAAAGCTGAACTAAAGGCTCTAACCCAGGCTTCAAAACTGGCCAAAGGGGCCATAGTTAACATTTACACTGACAGCAGATGGGATTACTGACTGCTGAAGGAAAAACCATCAAAAATAAGGAAGGAATACTTGCTTTATGGAAGCATTATGGCTTCTTCTCCAAGTGGCCATAATTCATTGCCCTGGGCATCAGAAATGGACATATCAGAAATAGGCTAGCTGATAAAGCCAAAAGGGAGGCATCCCACACTTCCACTGCTGACATCCTGGTAGCTTTACAAGATACATGCTGCCCCAAGAAAATGCTTGATGGGCTTGTACCTCGGGACTTATTCCATGCATTTATGGCCTGGTGTTAAATATGACTGAGGATTTTTATGTTCTAGCACAGTTTGTACCAAGAGTGACTTATTACTCTGGGGAGAATGTCTTCAACCAGCTAGCACCTCCAAACAATTGAGTTAAAAGGGTGGCCATTTCCACTGTGTTCCTAGATTTTCTTCTTGGTATAGGGCTGGCTGGAGCTGCTAGTGTAGGGGCTTCAGCTCTACAAGGCCCAACACATGGTGATAGATGCAGATATATTGGAGATGGAAAAATCAATCACAGTCCTGCAGGATTCCCTATCCTCCCTGACAGAGGTAGTTTTACAGAACAGAAGAGATTCACACTTGATGTTCCTCCAACAGAGAGGACTCTGTGCAGCCTTAAGTGAGGAATGACTCAGGAGTGGTCAACGAATCCATGGTCTTAGTTAGAAAAAGACTACAAGACAGAAGAATATATTAGCTTTGACTTGTGGTCCCCACATACTCAATTTTTTAGTTAGGTTTGTTAAGGAACATATTTATTTTCAAGCAACAATACCAGCCCATAGAGACATCTCAAGGATTCGAGATGATCCATTACTGAAAAGGCAGAATGAAGAGGCTAGGCTGAGTCCATGACAGACTTCAAACTGGCAGTTAGGGGACCAGGCCTAAGAATTGGGCAAGTCCAAGCAAGCCCAGGCAAGTCAATTATTATATATATATATATATAAAAGCAACAACAACAAAAAAACAGGCTTCTAGTCAAAAACTGCTCTACCACCTGGCCTGAGGCAAGGACAATGGGTCAGTAGCAGTTTCCAGACTTCCTCAGCAACAGTTTCCAGTCCTTACACCCTAGTAATAGTTCTGGAATGTCCTTAGATAAAGACTCAACATATTTAGAGGTCACCTACCCTAGAATTCCCTTAGTGTGTTTTAAATCAGGTCTGCAAGCTCACTTCTGTTTCTCCATCTTGGAATGAGAGACCTCAGCATGCTGGACTTCTGCAGAATAAAACACTCTTTTATTTACATATTATGAGTCTGGGGTATCATTCTTCAGTGAATCATGGATACTAACAATATAATAAATGTACTGAGTTTCTAGGCTGCTTCTGAATCTCCATTAGAGTCCAAGGCCCACCTGACCAATTTTTCTGTATATATGTCTGTGTGTCTGTCCTTTCTTCTTGTCCTTGTCACCCATCATATCAAGTCCAAAGCTGAGCAAGTCTCAAGAAGCATGGGGAGGCCATGGGGATTTTTCATTAATAGAAAGCTCCTGGAGGCTCTCTATTTGTATATTATAGTACAACATAGCTATGTATGACTATGACCAGGTTCCTAATACCCTTTCAAGAGATTACATCCTTTCAAATGTTCCTACTAGGTGATCGTGGCTCTCTTACCCTCTTGCTCAGAAGCTCTGGGTGTCAGTCACAACAGTGTGACTTCTCAGGAAAAAAAAAGTTCCAATATGCAAAAAGTAGAAAGAAACTTAATCACATCAGGGAGTATTTAGATTCTCATTATAAAAAGTAGGGACAGGGTTGAGAAGAAAAAGTATTACTAAGTAAAATTATGAATGTTCCTACCCTGGGAAAAAAATAAGAACAAAGCTGTTGTTCTATGGTTTTCTGGTACTTTTAAGTATGGCTCTCTGTACTAGCATAGACACATACCAGGTCTTTGCAAGGCTCCAGTTGGTGGAGCAGGCTCTCAGAAGAAAGGGAGCAGGCACAGGTCGTCTCCATGCCTGTGATCTCACAGCTGCTATAGGCAGCACTGGTGGCCTAGGCATGGGACCCAGGCAGAGGTGAAGGTACCCCCTCCCTCTCTTTTTCTGAGCAACCTCACAGTCTGGCACTCACCAGGGTCCTGCTGAGCTGTAAAGTCATTCCAGAGGAGTGTGTGTTTACAGAGATTCCAGCGCAGCAGGGGACATCTCAGTATGCCAGGTCAGACCAAGAAATCCTTGTGTCTACTCTCCACACCTGCCCTGCCTTCCTCTTTCCCTTCCATGCTCCCTGCTTCTTGTCCTTCTCTGGGTCTGGTGATCTTCTCTTGTTGAACCTCTCAGGGACACTAGGAGTCAAGGTAAGATCTAGCAAAGTCAAAGGTAGAAGGGAAGTGGAAAGAAAGCATGTCTGGGGAATAAGAGAAAGAAAGAAGAATGAGATGAGTGTGTGTGTGTGTGTGTGTGTGTGTGTGTGTGTCCATCTGTCTATGTCTATGTGTGTGTCAGGGTGTCAGTGTGTATCTATGTGAGAATGTCATTGCATGTGTACCAGTGTGTGTGTGTAGATGTATGTATGTATGTATGTATGTATGTATGTATGTATGTATGTACCTGTGTATGTGCATCAATGTGTGTGTCTGTGTGTCTATGTGAGTGTGTCTATGTGCCAGTGTGTGTGTATCTGTTTCTATGTGTGCCTGTGTATCTGTTTGTGTGTCGGTGTGTACATGTGTCAGCATGTGTGTACATGTGACACATATATGATCTCTAGTCTAAGACCACTCAGAATCCTAGGAAAAGGCCAGAAAATGCCTATTATGATAAACTTGCAGCCGAGGCGTGTGATGTAGGCAGTAGGAAATTGGTTCAATGTCATCGAAACTCTTACCTTAACCCCAAATATTTTTTTTAAGCCAGAGAGAAGATTAAACTTAGAGTCATATATTAGTCTCCGGGCAGTCCTCACTAGTATGGCCACATGGCTTCTCTAGGCTTAAGTTTGCCATAATGAGAAGTTTCACAGCTCTGGAGAAGCCCTGGGCTGAGAGAAGGGTGAAATAAGATAGTATGTGGGAAATGCCTTTTAGCTATACAAAGAGAAGGGCTTTTGTTATCATTATTATTTATTAAACTCAATAAACAACAAGGGCTTCTTACGAATTGTTTTCTCTCCAACATCTAAAACAACTTTTGTTAAAACAAAAAGCTTTTCTAGCAGCATAATAGGGTTATGTCTAAAAAACACATACAGCACCTTTACAGTGAGAGAGTCTAAGTAAGGACTATCATGGGATAGAGTTTCTGAGACAGTGTTAATCCATTCAAAGCCAGTCTACAACTGTTCATCTGCATCAACGATGGCCAACCTCCTCACTGTCAGTGTGCATACAAGGGGGAGGGTAATCTTTCTAGCACTTTCTAACACTCACTGTTTAGAAGAATTAGGAGAAAACTGCACCCCACTTGTTACTCACATTTTATCCAGATCTCTTTGGTCACAACTTTTCCTCCTTCTTAGATCCTATTGTCCCACCTGCTCCCAGTAAGTTTATACAACGGGCTCGGCTCCTTATTTCTGTCTCCTGGCTTCTATGGCCAGGTCCCTTAGGGTATAGATCCCCTCCCAGGTGTCAGACCCCTGGTGAGAGGAGAAGGAAAAGCAGGTTGTCAGGACTGCTGCTAGCCTACATATGGTGTCATTTAAGACCAAATAACCTGAACTTTAGGGAATGTGCTTATGTCAAATGATTACATGTCAGACCACACCCCTGTGCATGGGGGTGGGGTCCCCTGAAGGCAATGGATGTTCCTGCCGTCAATCATCCTATGGGAAGGTCAATGCTGGGTCAAATAATGATGGTTTGAACAAATAGTCCAAATACTGAAGTCAGGGGAAAACCTTTTCTCTGCATCAGGATTTGATTTGGTAGGCACTGAGGAGAGGGGACTGCCTGGGACTATTCCAGTGACAGACATTGACACATCCCAGGCCACAATCAAGATATATCAACAGAGGGACAGAGGGGCAGCTCTGTGAGATCATAAGCTATTCTAATATTTGCAGATAAATAGGTTTTTGGAAATGTTACCACTAAGCTTTGATGTGGTACCTTGGATGAACAGGAGTGGCCCCAGGTAACAGGAGCAGTGACAGCCATTTCCATTAGGATCCAGCTGTGCTGCACAGGGCAGAGAGGTCTCAGGGCCCTCAGAGATGATGGTGGCAGCCACTACAACTCCCTCATCAAGACCACTTCTCCAAACCTACCAGTATCCAGGCCTGAGTGTGGCACACAGTTCACCTTGGGATGGAGATTAGGTCTCGGGCAAGGTTCTGAATTTCTAGCAATTTCTCAGATAGTATCAATGTTACTAAGGAGGATTAGGTCCTCATTCATGAGGAAAGTATTCACTCTGACTTGCTTTACTTTGAAAAGTGAACTAGAATAAGATTTCTGCAACCCAGTGCTGGTAGACAATAAGTGCAACTGCCCTGATAGATGTCTGAACCTCTCGGAATCAGGGAACAGTGAGAAGATGCTTCTGCCGTGCTTACTAGCTAGATTGTGTAAACTAAAAACCACAAAGAACATCATCAGGGAATAGTCAAACTGCACTGCTCTATAGGACCTCAGCCTACACATCAGCTCGTCACTGATAAATACAACAAGACATTCTGAACCTCCCATTTACCAGAGAAGATCATGATTCGATAAAATACAAAAAAATAAATAAATAAAAGTGAAATGTTAATATCGACTGTCGACTTAACAGGGTCTAGAATCACCTGGGAAACAAACGTCTAGGTGTGTCTGAGAGGGATAACCGAGACTACCTAACTCAGGTGGGAAGACCCATTAAGACCTTGAGCAGCTCCACTCCAGGGCCTGGGTCACAGACTGGATAGCAAAGAGAAAACAACAAACTGATCTGTGTGCATTCATCACTCCCTGCTCCAACACAAAATGACCAGCAGCCTGGCATCCCTCCCACTGTGCCTTCTGGTGACATCCTGCTGAAATCAGTGGTTTGAATAAGACTGCTCCCCATTCTGGCATTTGAACACTTGGTCCCCAGCTGCTGACCCTGTTTGGGGAGGCTTGGGGGGGGTGTGGCCTTGCTGGAGGAAGTCTCTCATCGGTAGCGGTTCTTGGGAGTCTTCTTCCTGCCCTCTGCCTATCTCTTTCTCTCTGCTTCCTGTCTGACACAGGTAACCACACACACACACACACACACACACACACACACACACACACACACACTGTCACATGTTTCTGCTGCCATGATGGTTTCCCCTAGCGCTCCGGGGCCAAGCTACACGGGCTGATTCGTTTGAAAACCATGAGCCAAAGGAGTTCTTCCTGTGTTAAGAAGTCGCTTTTCTCTAGTTGACACTTGAAGTTGTGAGGCCTCCTCCCTCATCTTCTCGCCACAAGACACCATGCCTCCGTTCTGCCATGATAGAACTTAAGCAAGCCTTTGGAACCACAAAGCGAGTGAGCCCTTCCTCCTCTAAGTTACCTTGGCTGTGGCGTTTAATCACATTGGTGAGATTCACACCAACCCTCTGCTCCCTGAAATCCCTTTTGTCGAGGCATTTTGTCACAGCCACGAGGCAGACAAGGATCTTTTAAGTGTTCTAGGGATAAGAGGCGGCAGGTACAGGAGGCCGGGGGGGGGGGGGGGGGGGGGGGGGGGGGGGGGGGGGGAAATCCCGTAATGTATTTGAGGAAGAGAAAAGAGGCCAGAGCAGCTGAAGAAGCAGTCAAAAGTCCAATAACATATGGCTTGGGGACTGAGTTGGGCATGGAAGAAATTATGTTGGAGTCATCGAGGGGTCAGCAAACTTCTCAGTACAAAGCCCGGTAACAAATGCTTCAGGCATCAAGGGCCAAATAGCACAGTCCGGGATGGTACATGAATACTTCCATTCCAGAGAGAAAAATGTCTTATAATTATTTATTGATTAGATTCAAAACATAGTAATAATTGAGGATGATTTTTACAATATAAGTATAACAGCAGAAAAAAATGGATTATTTGGGGAGGGGTTAAATTTTGCTTCGTTAAATTTCAAAATCAGTATTTCTTATCAAAATTTGTTGAAATAGCTATCCTAGTACAGACATGTCGTAGGTTTCTGACAATTGTCTCTGGAAGTATCTTTCCCAAAGATGGTGGGTAAATTAGCTTTAGGTCATTGAGACCAAATACCTCAGAGAGTAACAGAAGGCAAAAAGAACTTGGTTTGGCTCGTGCTCTGGAAAGGGTCAGCTTTTTGAGGTCCCCACCCTGCCTTGAAGCTGGAGTTACACGTTGTGAGCCTGAGCCATCTGACTTGGGAGTAGAACTCAGATCGTCATCGGCAAGAGTAGCAGTCACAGGCCTCCGAGCAGTCACAAGCCAAGCACTGAGGCGTCTCTCCAAGCCCTTCATTAATTAGCATTTCTCACAGCACGAGAACTGTATCAGTCGGGACACTATTTGTGAATGGACCATAAGTTGATATGGAAATAACTTTTTCATACATAAATTCACATAGTACTATCTTAGACTGTAGTTTTAGGTGCCGTTTATTAAGAAAAAAAATTCTATAACAAAATTTTTCAGCATTCAGTATTTAGTATAGTGATTAATGATAGGTCTTCTTGCCTGGAAAATTTTTGATTTCAGTTTGAAAATTTGCACAAATCTCTTAAAGTTGTGAACTGCTAAGTTGTTTAACCCTCGATTTCTCAGAAAATTCACAAGACAAGTATTAAGAGTAGCACTCCAAAGCCCTCTGACATTCCGTACTCAGATGAGGGCAAATACAGCAGAAAGCAACAAAAACATGAAAGCGCAGTCCTTAATTAAAGGGGCAGCCCTGAGTTACAGGGGCGGCCCTGAGTTAAAGCGGCAGCCTGGCCCTTAACCATCTCCAAAACAAGAAAAGTGTAAGAGAGAAGATCAGGGAAAGCAAACGGGTCCTGAAAGTCTGCTGTGACGGCCTTTGGTGGTGCTGTACCTACTGTTTCTGATTTGTTCAAGGACAGAAGCCAGGGTAAAAGGGGCTCACAGTGGAAAAGGGAACGGAACAGAGATCGTTGCCTTCGTCAAATCCCTTTCAAGGTCTGCTTCCAGAGTAATAGGCTTCCAGCTGAACTTCCACACATTCTTTAGCTCCCTCTCCCTCACCACCCTGCCCAGCTTGGCCTCTGCACCCTTTGGCCCTAGTCACCCCTTTGCATTTTGTGCTATCATCTCCCCCACGCCCGTTGCTTTAAGCCTCCCTTGTGTTCGTTCCCATGGGCTCCTTGCAGTTTCTTGGCTTTACCCATATTCACTTCCACCTGGCTACACATATTGAATAGTTAGGGGGCTAGGATCCCATGTATGTATGTATATGTACAGACACACACAAAGGGCGACAAGTAGACACTATATATATATTGTTTCTGAGTCTCCATTGCAGTGTTTAATTTAGGTTTCCAGTTCTAGCTATCTTCATGCAAATTTTGTAATTTCATTTTTACTTGTTGCTGAATAAAGTTCCATTATACACCATTGTAGGGTTGTGGGTCCCACATCCACTCCACCACAGGCCACGACCACTTGGGGAGACAGAACACAGAGAGTTTGACTGCACTTATCCCACGCTGCGCTGGGTGGGTATGGGCTGTAGGGAAGCACCTGGACACCAACTGGGAGCTGGAAAGCGCAGTCTGAGATGTGGGAAAATCGGAGCTGCTTCAGGGTTTCCTGGGGTTTGGGACAATGAGACCTGGGCCGTGGGGTTCTCAGGTTCTTAGACATCCTGGTGTTGCTGGGAGTCACAGAAGGGTAGAGAATGGAGTGGGGGGCTCTCAAACTGGATCTAGCTCAAGGTGGGGTTGGGGAGCTCCAGCTAGTCCCACGGTGATTGTCCTCAGCTTGACAGATGGCAGGCTTGGTGTCAGTTGTGGCTGGGGGTGAAGAGAGGCTTCCTTCAGGAGATTAGGCTGCAGCTCTGCACAGCAAATCCTGAGGAAAAGAGACAGTTCATGGTTCTGAATTGTCTATTGTCATGACAGAAGGTGGATGCATAAAATCATACTCCACTTCTCAGAGTGGGTCTGAGATTAAATACCTTTTGCAGGGAGGAGTGTCTAGGACGGAAAGCTTATTGGCTATACCCTCCAGTCCTCTAGGTACCTCATTAGCATGGAAAACTGTTTTGAGCCTACATTAACACAGGTCTCCACTCTTTTAT
>JADRCD010228721.1:22079-40541 GCA_019843815.1 Montemys delectorum
CCCCCCCCCCCCCAGCCTCAGGGTCTCTACCTGCTCTGCCTTACCAAACTTCCTGGTAAGTAACGGGTGGGTGAAGCTCACACCATTTCCTTGCTATTCTGAGAATCGCAGTGAGAGGCACTGATGTGCAGATGCCTCTGCAGTACTCTGTAGAATCTTTCCTGCCTGCATCCAGGAGTGATACAGCTGCATTGTGTGTTGCTTTTATTTTTAAATTTTTGAGACACTCGCACACTGATTCCCAGCGTGGCTACACAAGTTTACGTTCCTACTAGAAGCAAAACAGGCTTCCTTTCTCCCACATCTTCAGCACCTTTGCTTTCTCGATGGCAGCCATTCTCACTGGGTGAGAAGGAATCTCAAAGTAATGCTTAGCTTTCATTTCTGATGGCTAAGGATGAGGGTTTATAAGGAACCCTTTATAAACATTAACTGGACATTTGTCTTTCTTTTGAGAACTATTTGTTCAGATCTTTGGCCCACTTATTGGTTGGCAGCATTGATTCTTATTTAGTGAGGTGGCTATTTACTTTTTGTAGTTCTTCCTGTTTTCTGAACACTAAGCCCCTGTGTGAACCATGGCTGTTAGAGATTGTCTCCCTCTCTGCGAGCTGTCCTGTTTATTCTGTTGACAATGGCTTCTGCTGTGCAAAGGCTTTTACATTTCATAGAGACCCACTGTCAGACCTTGGGATTGGCACTGTTGGAGTTCTAGTCAAAACTCTGTTGTCTATACCTATGTCAAGTGTTTCCTCATGTTTTTCCTTTAGCGGTTTAGATGTCTCCGGTTTTAAATTAAGGTCTCTGGACTGGTTGGAATTCATTTTTATGAAGGGTGAGAGACATAGATCCAATTTCATTCTCATGCACGTGGATACCCAGTTTTGCCAGCACTGTGTGTTGAAGAAAACTCGGAGATCTTATTTGTGTGAAGGGAACAAAGAAACAGAAGCACAATTAGAGATGGCCAGAATGGTATAAAAGAACTTTTGGTGTTGGAGGCTTTTTTGTTAAGCCTCAACCTTAAACAAGAAATCACATAGGAGCCAGTGATACGATTTGGTTCTCTCAAGGCCTGTCACAATGGGTATGAGAACTTGCTCCCTCCCAGGATGACAAGACGAGTTCCGAAGACTAGAGAGTTTGACTTTTCTTCTGCCTCCTTTTGATGGCCCTGTTGTCACAGATGTGGCCCAGTGGATCTTCAAGGGCACACATGATAGGACTGCCAGGTAGGAACAGCAATGTTGCAGTGACCCTGGGCACTAGAGGGTATGTGAGGCTCCGTAGTATATATAGATAGCACTGTGAATATAAACACCATAAAATTAATATGCAATCAGGGCTGAGAATCATTAACAAGATTCCAACTCTTCCTTGTCAGGTGGCAGGGACAGAGATCATAGAGTTTTCAGCTCTAAGTAGACTGCGTCTCTTCAAAAGCCTCCCAACCGACCAGCCCTGTGCACAGCCAGGGAGTCTACTTCATTCATTCGGGAACTCATTGAACTCTAATATGTGCTAAAACTTGACTAACCAACCTGAACACAAAGGCAAATGAGATGGCACACACTGGTGACTGGTTCAAAATCCACTGAGTTAAAACTTCAAAACAAAGACTATACTGTTGTGTGTGATACTGATCTCTGACCTAAAGGAGTAAGTGAAGACAGAAAGGCATCGATTCCCTCAAGCCTAAGTATAAGGTGTCTGCTTCAGTTGCGGTGGATTCGAAGATGCCCGTAACACCAGAGGCCAATAATATGCTTCACAGCCGAAGCCTCTGAGCTAAACAGGCCCTGTCCCCACTGAACACAGCTTCTGCCTGGTAAGATACTGAGAATTTGGTTTTTCTGTACACTCTGCTGTTCCATCCTGAGCAGGGGCTCTTCTGCCTTGGCTATGCTGGCAAATTGTCAGGTCTCTCGAACACTGTCTCAGCCATTTGAAGCATGTATTATACAGTGACTGTATGCATTCTTTTACCCATCCATCCATAACATGTTCTCACTTCCGAGTTTCTACTTATGTTGTATAAACATAAGTACTATAAAATTATTATAAGCTTACTAAAAGTTATGAAACTATAAATATGAGTGATAATTTGTATAAACTGATAGTTATTTCCAAGGAAAGGGGGCTTACCTTCAAGAGTGAAACATACTTGAATGCAGGCCAAGAATATTCCGGATGTTCTGTGTGTACTCATCCTCTGTGTTCACTCATCCTTAGTTAAGCTGTGAGCTGGGTGCTATTAGGGTTACAGCCAAGCAGCTGGGATGAATGGATAAAGCATCTAAGCCAAACTCTGGAGCCAACCTGATGCTCTACCACACTTCTGTGGTGCTTTCCTACCAAAACCTCGACCAGAAATGAGGGGACTCTGCAGAGAGACCATGAAAATGCACCAAGGAGGAGGACACAGAAAAGCATGCTCTGCTCGTGGGATGCATGCTAGATACAAAATGGCAAGGTGTCGTCATCTATTCCTTAATCGGATTGTTTTTGCCAAGAGTTTTCCAGAACCTAGCAAAAATTATTCTTTGAGACTTAAAAGTTAACATATGAAAATAAGAATCAGAATGAAGAAAGACAATCTTTCAGATAATGAACTATGATATAAATATGATTTTAAAAAATGAGAAGAGACTAGCAGTTATCCCAATGGAATGACACATAGACACAGACTCTGACAGACATGCACTTATACAATAACAGACTTCACTTTCTTTCAATCTGTAAAAACAGATCATTCAATAAATACACCAAAGTATTAGTAACATGAGTGGGGTAAGAATTAAGATAATTAAAGTACATATTAGATATAATTAACTTATCTCTAAGACAGACAAAAATATTTCTATATATATTTTCTAATGTAACAAAAGACACCCACACCACAGCTAGAAGGGCCTGGGAGAGCATTTTTTGCTTGTTGATTTTTGCAGTCATGAGGTGGAGGCAGCCTTTCAAATCATGTTACAAGTGGGAGTATTTGGTAGATTGGATCTGTGGATGTGGATGGGCCCAATTCCCTAACTAAAATTTTACCGAATACCTAATTATATTTTTGGTTGTGAGCCTATGCTTTAATGGCTGAGCCATCTCTCCAGCCCCCTAAATGCCTAAGCATAAAGCAAATTAAAGTAAAAAGTTTTGATTGACACTAAATCAGGTCCCTGGCCTGATCCCATTCCTACTACAGTAGAATCATGGGAGCTAACACTCTGCACTTAAGCAAATCTGCAGTTGATACTTATCCACACTAAAGTTAATACAACCCCACCTCAAGCTCCAGGCATACTGGTGACATTTCAGACAACAGCAATCTAGCAGTGGCCAATGCATGAGAAGCAAAGGGATCGTTATAATCCTTCAAAGTCAGTTTCAGAGTCAGCACAAAGAAGGGTGTCCAGAGGTCAAAGGGAACTGTTTGAGGTAGAGGGTTTTAGAGCTGAGCAGAGAACACTTAGACAGTGAGCAATGCGATAGAGTATGGGATGGGACACCTGTTTTCTAGAAGCAACAGACTCAAACAGGCCTGCAATAACTAGTAGTGATTGCCTAATGAAGCCAAAATATAGGAGACACTAAACCAAAGGGTAGGAGAGCTGTCTTGCTTGGTAAACCAGCAAGAAAGCATTCTGTTTGTGCTTAATCACTATATAAATTTTTTTGAGAATTTCATATATGATAATGTACTTAAAGCACCCCCCTCTGCCCTCCATTGTGTCTGACTACCTGCCTCAGATTCAATGCTTCTTTTTCTTTAATTATTACTTTTACATATAGACAGATAAATACAATCTGCTGAGTTCGTTAAGTGTAACTCATATGTATATGTGTTTAAGGTTGACTACTTGGTATTGGCTAACCAGTTACAGAGCTCATCCCTGGGGAAGACTGATTCTCCATCCCTGTGTAGTCGGGTAGTCATTAATTACCTGTAGCTCTGCATCAGGTAGATTGAGATTTCCCCCATCCAGGGTATCATGTCAACAGGTGATGTCATTGTTCAGGTCTTGTTTAGATAAACATCTTCTTGAGACTTCATGGGTGCAGCTTTCCTGCCAAATATAGAAAGTATAATTTCTTTGACAGGAGACATTCTGGTCAATGGCTCTCACGGGCCTTCTGTCTCACCTGCTGCAACGTTCCTTGAGCCTTAAGTGTAACTAAGGCAGCTGGGCAACCCACACTTACTCTCTACACTTGCCCAGCTATGTGTTGATGTCATGTTCTCCATCTGCTGCAAAAGGAGCTTCTTTCATAAGAGGATGAAAGTTACACTTCCCTGTAGGCCTATGGATGAGGATTTAGAATTGAGTTAGAAATTACACTGGTTTAGGAAAATGGCGGTAGTAAGTTCTCCTCTAGGTTCCGTAGTCTCATGAGCCATGGGTAATTGGCTAGGTTGATAGTACCAGGCATAAATTCTTTCTCATTGAATGGGCTGTAAATCCAATTATACAGCCATTGGTTACACCACGTAAATACCACTATTGCACCTTTGGGGATAGTTCCCTATGCTGGTCATGGTTAATAGGCTTTGTGACGGTAGGACTACTGAATATTTTTCTGCCTTGACAGCTTGCACAGCCTCAGAGTGTGGTTCCCAAGTTGTATCCTGCCAGATTCCTCCAAGTCCTGTGTCCAAAATGGGTTGTGTCTTAGCAACTGATATTTAGCTTCAAATTTTGATAGATAATCAAGACCAATGACATTATTTGGGGGATCTCTTAGGCTCCTCTGTTTAGTCTTATATTTTTAAAATCTACTTTTAAGAAGCGGTTTTAAATGTATTAATTACCCTTCCTTCTGGCCCACCATCCACCAGGTGTAGTAAAAAAAGGAAAGTTTAATAGGGCAAAAGAGGATGTGGACCTGTTTAGAAATAGTTGTTTGGAGAGAATTCAATCTGTGTTTTCATAATATTAGCAGTTTAGTTTACACAAATCAGCAGCAGTAGCTTGATATGCTTGTGAACACCATTTACCAAGCAACAACACCAGTTGGATCTAGAAGAAACCCTGAGGTTCTTCTGCCAATTGGTCTGAGTCTACAGAAACAGCAAGAAGCCACTGGAATACCACCAGAAGTAATTTGGTGCAGTTGGTTGGTTGGTTGGTTGGTTGGTTGGTTGGTTGGTTTTTATGAAGTCACGACAAATGATGACTAGCAAAGAATGGTAAGGCATACCAGTACCACACAGCGTTGTCCACTATTTGTTGGGTTGTATTTATAGCCTTTTCAAAACCATCACATGTTTTCTCATCCGCTCTAGTAAAACATTACATGTTCTTTTTTTAGGCTGCTTTTAGAAAAATATCACGTGTCTGTTTTTAGCAAAACATCCTCCCACGTGTCTGCTTCAGCAAAAACATCCTATTTCAGGCAGTTTTTAGAAAATATCATGTAACATAATGGAGTCTCCAAAGAAACCAGAAATTTTTTCTTCACCTCTGACTAACAACTTGAAAGGAAGTTTCGTATGCATAGTACTAGGGATTTTGTTAGTCTATGGCTTTTGTGGAGAACAGTATCACCTCAAGTGAATATACTATATGTGTGTGTATGTGTGTTATGTGTGTGATGCATTTTAAGTAACCATTAAATAATATGGTTCTCTATGTTTTTCTTTTGAAACATCCTTAGTGGAATGAATGAAATCCTGAGTGGATGTGCATTGTTGACATGGTCACAGTCATGTCAAGGACCAGTGTTTCAGCCCCAGGTGGGTGGCAAAGCCCTCCCCAGGTGAAACTCAGAGGGATGGCAAATCCTTCCTCTGTCCTGACTACAAATGTTGACACTCTGTGCAGCAAATGTCCAACGTAGCTTTATCTACTCCAACCCCAGATGTTTACATCTTGAAACTTGCTCCCCAAAAGAGACAGCTCTTACAGAGATTAGCCAAACCTGCCTCCTTGCTCTGCTGTGTATAAGAACCCCAGCTGCTTGTTCTGCTGCATGCAATAACTGCAGCTCCCTGCTCAACTGTATAAAATAAACAAACACACTCAATCGAGGGGATGAGGCTAGCCTAGAATCTGGGATTTTTGTATAACTGTGTCTGTCATTTCCTTATTCCCTCCTCACGCTGTCAGATCAGTTCCTAGAACCTTAGTGTAATTTATTCCTTCTCCCTCCCTGTCCCTTTGCTTTGCCCCTCCTCCCTACTCTTTAGTTAGAGCCCCACCCCAGCCCCATTTTTTCCTCTCCCTATGCACAATACATTTGTCCTTCTAGTCTCCTGTCTACAGTTCATCCCTACCCCACCCCCACACCTCCATAGTTCCTTTGTACATTCCTAGTTTCCAGGGGTATTCCAGATTATATATTCACATCTAGAGATTCAGAGCTAGGAACTACAAATGAGAGAATATGTGGTAGTTGTCTTTCTGGCATGTGTTTCCTTGCTCAGCATAATCTTTCCACTTCCACCCATTTACTTGCACATTTCATGATTTGATTTTTCTTTACAACTGGACAGAATTCCATTGTGCATATGCACCACATTTTCATTATCTGTTCACTATCTGGAGGACATTTGGTTGTTTGCATTGCTTGGTTTTGTAAATAGAGAGTCAATGAGTGTAGCTGAGGACATACCTATGGAGCAGACTGTCAGGTCTTTGGGGTACATGCCAAGGAGTTGTACAGCTGGGTCATGTGGTAGATCTACTTAATCACCATAGCTATTCAAGATTTGCTTCTATTCAACTTTTGAGTGTTTTCAGCTATGTTGAAATTTGCCTTTATAATCTTAAAAGTGATTTCTTCTCATTGTAAAAGTTTGAACCATACTAAAATATTTCCATACAAAAACAAACTCTCATGGAGCTCCAGAGGGAACTGAAAATAATGAACATTGTGGAATTTTTTTCTGATTTTTCTATGCACAAATAATGTTTTCCTATCAATCCTAAAGCATGATTGTACAAAAATGACAACATGCTATAAAACTGTCCTAGATCATGATTTTAAGCTTCAGTACTTCATGGATTTTTCCCCTATGAATAAATAGAAGTTACTCTTCATTCTCTTTAATGGTGGAATAATATTATGGATTTTGTAATTTCAAAGTAAAATGTGAGTTGACTTATGTCTACTTGATCTTTTTATTTAAAATTATAAAGTTGAGCCATGTGGTAGTAGCACATGCCTTTAATCTCAGTACTTGGGATGCACAGGTAGGCAGATCTCTGAGCCTAGAAGCCAGCCTGGTCCACATAGAGAGTTCCAGGACAGCCAGGGCTACACAGAGAAACCTGTTCCATAAAACAAACTATGATTGTAGTATGTTAAATACAACTAATGCATTGAGTCCTAGTTGTACTCAAGTGGTCATTTATTGCCTGTGCTTAAAATAGCTTCTTGAGGTGTTACTCATCACCTGGTAGAAACTTATAATAAAGTCAAAGCATCTAAGACCCTAAAAGTTCTAGAGATGTTGAGCCTTCCTTTGTATATTGGACATCTTTCTTTATGTCTTGGTGATATGAGGCATTTTCATGTCAAAAAATGCTAACTGGGTAAAACAATGACCATAGAAATCCAGGCCACTCAAGATACATGTGTTTGAATTTTTAAGACTTTCAGTTCCACTAGGAAGAATGACCATCAGCATGTCTTCTTGATCATCTGCTAATTGCCAAGTGTTGCATGGGTTACTTCATTTAACCATCACAGTATCCCAGAGCCAATGATATTATCTTCCCTAAGATGCAAGAGTTCCTTCGCTCTGATTTCTTTCCCATTCAACATTCCACATTCTTAACATAGTGAAGGCTAATTGACCCTGCTTTCCCTCACAGAATTTCTGTATGGAAAACAGAGGTCTGAAACTTACATCTAAATCTGATGTCAATAACACATACAGAACAAAGATCATTTTCAACTCAACTGCAGAAAATATTTTACAGACCTCCAACAAGATTGCTTATAGTTTTCAACTGAAACTTTTTGACAATTGGTTTTTCTGTTGCAAAAATGGACTTTCCTCTCTGAGAAACTGAGGACTGTCTTTCTATAATGCTGCATCTGTCATTTGGAGGGCCCAATCCCCTCTGCTGAGCGAGTGCTATTCTTCCTTTGACCCAGGGAAATGGCAGAGGGACTCCTTGATAACCACAACCACAGCCACATATCCACGGAGTAATTATTGAGTCTTCTGTGACCTCACATGGCATACAAAGATAGGTCAGTTTTCCTCTCTAAAGATCTTGAACTCATTCAAATATTGAAAGAATGAGGCTGCTAAATAATAATAATAATAATAATAATAATAATAATAATAATAATAATAATAGTAGTAGTAGTAGTAGTAGTAATGATAAGCCTAGGAAGGCAACTCAGTCAGTAAAGCCACACAAGCATGAAGACCCACGTTCAGTCTCCATAAGTCGCATTAAAAGGCAAATGTTACCACTGTTATAATCCCTGAGTTGGGGAGGCAGAAACAGGTGGATCCCTTGGGCTTACTGGATGGCCCACGTAGTCTAGATAGTAAGATCCCAGGGACCATGTGAAATCTTGCTTGTCTCAAAAATATAGGTGGATGGCACCTGAGGAATGGTGCTGAAGTTGACCTTTAGTCTACACACACACACATACACACACACATACACATACACACACATACACACACACACACACACACACACACACACACACGGAAGTGGAAGGGAAGACAAGGGGTAGGAGAAGAGAAGGAAGAAGAGGAGGAAGAGGAAATATACTAAATATTAGTCATTAACTGCCAAAAGTGTACACTAAAGTCATTGAAAAGTCCAATAGCATGGAATGAGAAAATTTTAACTCAAAGGACAAGCTCAAAGTCTTCAAGGTAGTTGAAACCAGAGCTCCTTACAAGGTCCTGCCTACTAGGCACATCCAGAGGCATCTGAGACCCCATCAGAAGTTGAACCCTCCCTCTGGATCCCATAAGACACCAGCTGCAGTGAGTGCCAGACAAAACCTAACTTGAATAAGCATCTACCCATATTGACCTGTGTTGGAGCTCAAGAAGAGGCATAAATGAAGTTCTGTGTAATATGAGGGTGCTCATTACTTCCAATTTTGGATTTACATACTCATTTGACACATTTACATAAGTACACTGTACACTGATACTTATATGTTAGAATCCTGAAGTAAACTATAACTGTTTCACCCTGTTGTGATCCATTTCCAAGTATTCATAAGCAACTAAAGATTTTTTGGTCAAATAATGGTGTCACTTAATATACCTGCAGTGTCTACTTACAATATCATCTTTGTGGGTTAATATATCAATGTCTCTGGAGAGTTTTAGATTTCAAATACCATTCCAAATATATCTGCTGTAAAAAATGATCGGTTTCTGCCTTGCTTTGGTTTTATTCTTTCTTAATTTATTGGCTTTTCACAAATTGGTAGAGAAAGCCTTATATTTTTATTTCCTTAATAATTTGAAAAGGGAGTTGTTAGCTTTGCAATTAAGAATGAAAAGGTTCGGGAAGAGCCTTGAATACATGAGCACAGGGGGAAAGTTCCTGAACAGAACACCAATGGCTTATGCTCTAAGATCAAGAACTGACAAATGGGGCCTCATAAAATTGCAAAGCTTCTGTAAGGCAAAAGGCACTGTCAATAGGACAAAATGGCAACCAATAGATTGAGAAAAGATCTTTACCAATCCTATATCCCATAGAGGCCTAATATCCAATATATACAAAATTCAAGAAATTAGACTCCAGACAATCGAATACCTCTATTAAAAACTGGAGTACAGAGCTAAACAAAGAATTCTCCAATTGAGGAAATTCGAATGGTCTAAAGAAATGTTCAACATCCTTAGTCATCAGGGAAATGCAAATCAAAACAACCCTGAGATTTCACCTCATCAGGCAGAATGGCTAAGATGAAAAACTCAGGTGACAGCAGACACTGGCAAGGATGTGGAGAAAGAAGAATACTCCTCCATTGTTGGTGGGATTGCAAGCTGATACAACCATGCTGGAAATCAGTCTGGTAGTTCCTCAGAAAAGTAGACATAGTATTACCTGAGTGCCCAGCTATACCACTCCTGGGCATATGTCCAAAAGATGCTCCAACATATAACAAGGAAACATATTCCACTATGTTCATAGCAGCCTTTTTTATAATAGCCAGAAGCTGGAAAGAACCCAGATGTCCTTCAACACAGAATAGATACAGAAAATGTAGTACATTTACACAATGGAGTACTACTCAGCTATACAATGAATTCATGAAATTCTTAGGCAAATGGATGGAACTAGAAAATATTATCCTGAGAACACACATTATATGCACTCACTGATAAGTGGACATTAGCCCAAAAGTTCAGAATACCCAAGATACAATTCACAGACTATATGAACCTCAAGAAGAAGGAAGACCAAAGTGTGGGTGCTTCGGTCCTTCTTAGAAGGGGTAACAAAATACTCATAGAAACAAATATGCAGGCAAAGTGTAGAACAGAGACTGAAGGAAAGGCCATCCAGAGACTGTCCCACCTGGGGATCCATCCCATATACAGTCACCAAATACAGACACTATTGTGGATGTCAAGAAGTGCATGCTGACAGAAGCCTGATATAGTTGTCTTCTGAGAGGTTCTACCAGAGCCTGACGTATACAGAGGTGAATGCTCACAGCCAACCATTGAACTGATCATGGGGTCCCCAGTGGAGGAGTTAGAGAAAAGACTGAAGAAGCTGAAGGGATTTGCAACTCCATAGGAAGAACAATAATATCAACCAACCAGAGCTCCCAGGGTCTAAACTAGCAACCAAGGAGTACACATGAAGGGACCCTTGGCTCCAGCCGTATATGTAGCAGAGGATGGTCTTGTCAGGCATCAGTAGGAGAAGAGTCCCTTGGTCCTGTGAAGGCTCAATGCCTCAGTATTCAGGAATTCAAAGGCAGGAAGGCAGGAGTGGGTGGGTCAGTGGGGGCACACCCTCATAGAAGCAGGAGGAGGGAGGATGGGATGAGGAGTTCTGGGGGGGATCGGGAAGGGGGTTACCATTTGAAATGTAAATAAATAAAATGTCCAATACAAAAGAAAGGGAGAGAGAGAGAGAGAGAAAGAAAGAAAGAAAGAAAGAGAGAAAGAGAGAAAGAGAAAAAGAAAGAAAGAGAGAGAGAAAGAAAGAAAGAAAGGAAGGAAGGAAGGAAGGAAGGAAGAAAGGAAGAAAGGAAGGAAGGAAGAAAAGGGTCTACAGAAGTTACTGTACTCCTTATAGCAGAGAAAATTGAGAAGACATATGGATTTGCTATTCAAAGAAGATATATGAGATTCCTGCTCTACACTTTCTATATGAAGAAAGACTATATAGAATTAAGTTTTCAAAACATTGCTCCAAACAAATACCTCAAGGCATGGGTACATATATTTTCAGTATAATTCTGTAGGAATTCTGATACACTTGCCTGCAGAGAGAATCTCTTATAAACATCATCTGTCAATAAAAAAAAGCAAGTGGCCAATGAGCTGAGGCAGGAAATAGGAGGTGGGAAACTGGCAGGAAGAGAGAAGGTTCTGGGAAATAGTAAGGAAATAAAAGAGAGATGCAGGGAGAGTTCAAAGGGATGAACCAAGGAGACAGATGTAAACCAGCAGGTAGAGGAACTTAGACAATGAGGGAGACACTGGGGAGACAAGAAAGAAGAAGTGAGTCAAGACTGAAAGAGAGAGAATGAGCCAAAGTTTATGACCTAGGCATTTAATAACAAATAATTAGTCTCAGAGTCGGTATTTGGGGAGCCAGGACTGAGAAAGGAAGCTTGGAATTAAATATTTTTTACAGATGGCAGCCCACATTGGGAGACACCTGTAGGCTTAGATTTTTCAAAACCTACTTTAATTATGGTTCTTTAATGCTTCAACCTCCCTCCTAGCCCACCACCCACCAGAGGTAGTGGAAAAGGAAGGTTAATAGGAAATGAGAGTTGTGGACCTGTTTAGAAATAGTTCTTTGGGGTGATTCCAGTCTTCATTGTCAGCAGTCCAGTCCATTAGCAAAAACATCAAACAAAAATCAGCAGCTCAATCCAAAAGAAACTCCAAGTCTCTGCCAATAGGTGTGAGTCCCCAGAAACAGCAAGAAGCAGCCAGAATACCACCAGGAGTTCTTTGCTGTGTTTCTCTCTACAAAGTCACGACAAGCAAAGATTCAGCAAAGACCAGCAAAGTGGTGCAAGGTGTACCAATGCCAGAGCATAGTTCACTGTCTATTGGGTACTATTTATACTCCTTCCAAACCTCACATGTCCTCTCAAATTTCTGCCTCAGCAAAACATCTTCTCATGGGTTTGCTTCAACAAAACATCCTCTCATAAAATGGCTTCCAAAAAAATATCACATGACAAAACCAAATCTCCAAAGAAATTAGAAATTCCCACTTCACTTGCCATTGTTTCTAACCTTACTCTCTGTTGCTGGTTAGAACTAATATGTAGGTAGCAAGAATCTAATAATGAAGTTATGTGGTTTATCTTGAGGATGTAACATAAAACTCCTATTTTTATAAAACTTATAACCAAGAATAGTATGCATTTTATGGTCTTTATTACCATTATTTTCCTATGCTAAATATGTTCATAGTTAGATATAGTAGAAGGTTCCAATGTATTATTTTAATACCAGCAAAAGAAGTTTCTCTCACACATAAAAGCCCTAACAAGTGGCCTTGAGTTCATATTGTGTTTAACAGTTACTAGGGACCCATATTCCTTCTTTCTATTTTTTTTAGTTATTATTTGATACCCTCAATATGCAATCTCTCTGATGACTACTCCAGACTGCCCTCTTACAGCTATAGTCCAGTGGGGAAGAATGAAAAAAGAGAAAAAGAAGCATTTAAGCCAACCAATGAGTTGTACATATTAGAACCACTTACCTTCCATTGGTCAGGAATGAGCATGTTACCAAGATAAACAGAATCTAAGGAGCATTAAAATGTACATGTGTTAATATAGGAAAGGACACATTGGAGCTAACAAGCCATTTTGCCACATATAGCTGTCAGAACATAAGTCTACCCTTTTAAAATGGTTGGCACTCTGAAGAGACCAGATCCCATGAGACTAAAGAAATGAGACCCTGTCCTCCTGCAGCTCTCATGTTGGGACAGAAGCTATTTGTACTGTAGCCTGACCACAGCCCATAGTTGTTGTTCATAACCAGTACCTAACTCTACAATATTCTTTGATGCACATACTATGCTGATGAAAATCTTCCCACCACCCCTAAAACTTTTAAAACTCAGATATCCCCTTTGCTCTACAGATTTCTCTGGGGATTGTGCCAAGGATTTCCCAGAGCACTCCTCTCCCCTCCTCCCTCATTGGGTCCTGCCACTCTAATGACTGCTATCTTCTCTCTCCCTATCTTTCATAGTGAAGTTCTTTTATGCATATTTTATTGTCTGGCTCTAGAATACACATACACCTCAACTAAGCATTGTTATTTCTTTACCCAGTGCTTTTGATTTCTATGCGTATTTATTTTTAAAATTCTAGAGTGTTTTTCTCTCCATGTCTTAAAGGGATCCCTCTCCTTTTAGAGGCTGCCATCAAACTGCCATCCACCACATATTATACTGTTTTCTCTCCTTCCCACTTCAAGAAGCACTGGTCTCTGGGATTTCTCCCAATAAACTGATTTTTTTTTTTTTTGAGAGAATTAGGTATCATCTTTCCTTTCCTAGATTGACCATTGCCACTTTGTTGTTGTGTCTCACAACTACTCATAGTAGATCAATGAAATTGATCTCAGTTTTAACAAGCAGCAAGTGTATGCAACACTCAGTCTGTTTTTATGGGTTGCTTTCTATGCCATCTGTCAGAGTTTGAGCAGCCTGAGATGAAGACTGTGAGACAGAACTCACATGTGGAGACTTGTGGGGTAGTTCTTTGGAAGTATTACCAATTAGGAAACAAAGGAAATTCTAGAAAGAAAGAGAGGTAAAACAGAGGTTTTCATGCAGACTAGTCCATATCATGGAGAAGTCTAGCTGGTCAAGCACTAGAACTTTCTACCTTACTCCTGACCCACTCAGGAGTGCAGACTGTCATGAGGAGAAAGTCTTTGGTCTTTAGTTTGATGGCTAACCTTAGAGAAGCATCTCACAGCCTCAACACTTTTGCCAATCTGGGCTGGATAATTCATTGTAGGATTCCATCTTATGAATCCCTGTTGTCTACTTACTAGATGCCAGCATCGCCACGCCCTTATTATGGCAAACAAAAATAACTCTAGACATGGCCATGTATCCCTATAAGGGAGAAAAAAAATCAATCCAATTAAACAACAGAGCTTAAGTCAATGACAGCCCTTACAGGTGGATTCAATGCTACTACCAGCCAATGCTCCTAGCATCTAAGGACTAACTGCCTCATAAAGACCTGGTAAATTATCACCTTCCCCAGTGGAACAATGGCCTCCTGAACATACAACTACAAAAGTACTAGGGCTCCTCCCCCTGCCCTGCATGCTCTGCAGGAAGGTGGTTTATAGTCTTAGAAGGCAAGAATTATCATTTGGAAGGGATGATTTCATGTTGGGAAATGACCAGGAGGAGGGCCCTGAGATTCTGAACCTCTCCTAAACTCATCAGCCAAGGGGAAATTGAAAAACAATCCAATATGTGTGCTTTCCAGAACAGCCATGTAGAAAGGTACAGGCACAGAGACCTGCTAAATTTAGCCAAATTCCCACACCGCCAAGCTCCAGGCTGACTCTTGGTCACAGAATTCTTGTTGGCCCTTTCCTCGAAAGGCAGCTTCCCTAGGCCTACAGATGGCCTAACCCTCACTCAGCTCTCGAACAGAACCCCTCAGCCCTATCACTCACTTCAGTCCACCTGCTCCTCACATCTCATTCTTGGCCTGCTGAGCTCCTCCTTTCCCACTTCCAGTTCTGTGGGGCTCGTGAGCATTCCTGCTTCCCAGAGACTGTCCCAGCCTGAAGCCACCTTCCGCCTAGCAGTCATGGAATCTACAGACACAGCCTTCAGGGAACGAAACCTCATGCTTTTCTTTTGTTTTCTTAAGAAGCAGCTGGCTTTTATGTGAGTACCAAGGCTCCAAGTTCAGCTCCTCACGCTTGTACAGCAAGCACCATACTGACTGAGCCCTTTCCACAGCTCTAGACACTAATAACTCTCACTAAATTCCACTGAGCTCTTAGTGTCCACATCAGTTCAAAGGCTGTCTTGGTCCATATTTTGTTGTTTTGGCAAAATACCACAGACTTGGAAATGTATAAAACAGACATTTGACTCACAACTCTCAAGTTGGGAAATCCCAGGGGAGTGTGGTAGCATCTGGCAAAGGCCTTTGCACTACACCATGACATGTCCAAGGGGCAAGTGAGCACATAAGAGACAGAGATAGGAAATCAGGCCAAATTGTCCTGTTATTAAGAAGCCACTTCCTTTACTGGGATAAAATATCCAACAAGAAGCAGCTGAAGAAGGAGGGGTTTGTTGTGGTTTATAAATTGAGGGTACACTCCACCATGGCAGGGAGTCATGGTAACAGAAACATAAAGCAACTGTCATATCGCATCCACACTTCTGATGGAGAGAGATGGTTGTTAGAGCCCAGCTCCCTCCCTCTTTTATGTTCAGGCCTGGACCCTGTTCTATCAATGATGCTCCCCATTCAGCATGGATCTTCCCTCCTGTTAAACCTTTCTGGAAATACTCTTTTAGACACATGAAAATATCCAACAAGAAGCAGCTGAAGAAGGAGGGGTTTGTTGTGGCTTACAAATTGAGGGTACACTCCAGTATGGCAGGGGAGTGAGTCATGGTAACGGGAACATAAAGCAGCCGTCACATTGCATCAACACTTCCGAAGGTGAATTCCACAGTGATTCGAAATAGATTCAAGTTGACCATGACTATTTCCCAACATCCTTGACAACTATTTTATCCCATTGATATAAGCTCCACCTCCCACATGACTGCAAAAAGGAAGCACGTTTCCAACATGTTAACTCAAGGCCTATGTTCAAGCCATAGCAAAGACTAGTCTTGCTCTGCATTGTCTTATCTTCAATATAGTAATCTTTATTAATTCTTTAAGAATTTAATACAATGAATTTGTATCCTGTTCACCCCCAACTTCTCCTTCTAATTCCTCCCAGATACAACCCCCAACTCCCTCAACACCTTCTAACTTTGTGTCCTCTTTTTATTTTTATTTTTTAAATAACCCACCTGTCTGATCTGTGCTACCCATATGTGCATGGGTCCAGCTGAGCATGGTCAACCTACTGGGAGCCACACCCCTAAAGAAAGCTGACTCTGCCTCTCTGGAAACCATTGGTTCTCAATAGCTCCTCAGCTATGGATGGAGGCTCAGGGTAAACTGTTGATTGACTCGATCTGGGGCCATCGGCTACAGCTGCTTTGAGTTCATGACCAAATCAGTTCTATCATGACAAGAAGATACTGCTAGCTCTAACAGTCTTCCTAATGGTCCCTGAGGCCTGGGGAGAAGGGCACGTAATCCAGATGTCCCATTTGTTCCTCCACTGACATTCTCAATATTTGGGTCAGCTTTGAGTTTCTGCTATAAATTCTTTTTCAATCACATAAAACAAAACTCTACTGATGCAGAAACAAAGGCATGGAGTCCAAGGCCCTGTGATCAAAGTATGAAGGAGAAGAGACTAGACTCCAGGACAGACAAAATGAGCTCCCCCGTGCCTCTCCTGGCTGCACTTCAGTCCTGGAAGGTGCATGCAGAGTTAAGGATTGTCCTTAACCTCCCGGCAAGGATCAAACAAAATCTGACTATACGGATGCTTTTATGCCAATCAGCTCTTGCTAAAGATGAAGTCATTTTATGCATCAGGCAGAGAGGGCTGCAGGCTCCCTGAGATGATCTATGAAGTTTGCTTTTTTTTTTAAAGAGCTAAATGGGTTTGCTCTCCCTGAATATTTTACAGAGTTCTTTGGCATAAGAATTTTCCCAATTCAAATCAGTTTTTCTTTTTCTTTTTCTTTCTCTTTTTAAATAGAAATGTAAAACTGCCGTCAGTTTGCTCTTTTGCCAGGCCAAAATTACTTCCTTTCTATAAACACTCTAAAAATATTGACTGTCTGCCCCATAACCAAGTTGGTGTTTGCTTTAATTTATGGTATTCCAAGTTGAAAGAGTCCTGGAGTTAGAGTCAGAAAATATGACTTTGACAAATCCTGGCAGCCTGGACCCAGAGGCTCAGGTCCACAAGCTAGGCCATGTGGCCACAGTGCTGTGCACAGGCTCAAAAGCCACCTGGCAGACCAGTGACAACACGGCATAACAGTAGGTGTCACAACTGGCTCCCAACTTGACTGTTTTCTAAAGCCTGACATTTAACTTGGTCCCTGCCTCCCTTTTTATTTTTTTTTCATTTTAAGATTTATTTCTATTATTTTTAATTATGTGTAGATGTGTCTGACTGCATATATGTATGTATGCATAAATGCAGATTTTCCCCAACACCAGAATAAGATGTAGGATCCCTTGGAACTTGAGCTGTCTAATGTGGGGTACTGGGAACTAAACACTGGTCCTCTGCAAAAACATTATGCATTCTGAACTGCTGAGCCATCTTTCCAGCTCTCTCTTTCTCATTCTAAGATGCAGATAATTACAGTGCCGATCTCTGGGAGGTTAACATAAGTAAATTTTACAGGTGAATCTTGTAGCACAGAGTCTATAATGCAGCGTGCATAGTCTTCGTTGATACTTCTCAGAGGCAACACCGTTGCTGCCACAGTGCTTTGCAGAATCACTGCGCTGAATACAGATGAGCAGGAAGAGGCTCTGAAATCATTAAGGCCTGAGGCTGGGGAGATAGCCTCGTGGTAAAGTGCTTGCTGCACACGCAAAAGGATCTGAGCTCGGGCTCCCGCTACCCACATAAAAGCTGGGTGCATCTGTAATCCACATCTATAATCCCCGTGCTAACAGAAGGATCCTGGAGGACTCAGTGGCCAGCCATCTAACCAAAACTGGGTGAGTTCCAGGGCTAATGAGAGGCCTTGTCTGAAAGGGGGGAGGGGGAAACAAACAAACAAAGATCTACAGGAAGGGAAATTGTTCTTTTGATCAGTGTGCACATCATCAAGACTGCTGGCCAATACCAACCTTGCTTTTCTAAGAAACAATTTATTTAAGTCTCATTTTTCAAGACAAAAAAACAGTAACGATGAAAATTACTCCTGGTTTTCTTTGCTGAGATTTCTAAGATTTGTCTTTATCAGATGATTTTCAATTTACTTTTTTTTAACAATCATATTTTCCAATTGTGTAGGAGCTAGTACCGCCCTTTTTACCTCCTATGGTTCTAGGCAATCCTCACTAGTGACGTAGCTTTAACTTCTAGAGACAGGAACCCAGAAACCTCAGAGTTCTTATTTTTCTTGGAGGAATTATTATATGCTTTATTTCACA
>JADRCD010228723.1:4715-15349 GCA_019843815.1 Montemys delectorum
TTTTTTTTTTTTTTTTTTTTTTTTTTTTTTTTTTTTTTTTTCTTTTCTTTTTTTTTTGGTTTTTCGAGACAGGGTTTCTCTGTGTAGCCCTGGCTGTCCTGGAACCACTCTGGAGACCAGGCTGGCCTCAAACTCAGAAATCCGCCTGCCTCTGCCTCTCAAGTGCTGGGATTAAAGGCATGCACCACCACTACCCAACTGGTTCATCCTTTTAATCCTAGCACTTTGGAGGTAGCAGAAGGAATACACAAAGGAAAGGGAGACAGATAAACAGACACACAGACAGACAGAGATCTATTATGTAATATGAAAAGGAAAATACCTAGGCCAGTTCCATTAATTTTACCAGCAAGGAAAACTGAAGCAATTTGATCAAGGTCATGTGGGTTAAGAAGACGCTAGAAATGATAGCTCAGTTTCTCTCAAACCCTAGTTCTGAGCTCAGTCGTGAGGCAAATCTATCAGTAGCGAGGCCATCTCTGTTACAAGAGATTATTTTCCATCAATCCAAATCGACTTAAGCATGATGCTGTCCTCTTCCCACTCAGTGGCATGGTTAGTTTCCATTCCTCCTCTCTGATTCTAACCTTGTCTTTCAAATCTGGAAAAACCTTAGCCATGGAACATCTTCCCTTCACAGAAGCCTCTGTGGAGATTAGCTCTAGGTACCATCATCACTTCATTACTATCTTGATCAACAGTATCATGTTGCCACCCACTACAGTGAAGGCTGAGCAGTAACGCTCTCTCTGGCTGCTACACTGGTCCCCAGTACTGAATGCTTAGATCAGGCCAGCTGCTCTGCCCCTGTCAGACACCACAGTCTCCTATAAGCTGCCAAGAGCCAGGCACAGGAAGAAAATAAGCAAGTTCACGCTGGCCTGGGGCTGAGTCATAAAGACTTGGAAGGAGTCTAAGGGAATGTGGCTGGCTTGCTGGCTTTGTGAGCAAACAGCTGAAGGAAAAATCGCTTCCTGGGCTTCCTGCTGACAAAGCGCCAGCAGGCCAGGTGATCTTTTGGACCTGGGGGTGAGCCTCAAGCTGGCATTTTATTGCTGACTTTTAAAAAACTGCCCTTCCTTGCCAATCCTCTGCTTTCTATCTCGTTTTTTAAATTGTGTACTCTGTGACGCGGGTGATTTTAACACTGAGAGGAGCACTCTCTAAAGTGCTCAGTAGGGCATCGTGTGTTTGCTCTTCACAGGATGTAGGTGAGGCAAACCAGGTGGGGATATTCTGGCTGCCCCCTGGTTCCCTCGATGATGACTGTAAGATTCGAATAAACAGGGACATCTCAGAAAAACACCGGGAGGCCAGGCATTTCCTTAATAAGATAAGCTCAGGAACTTTGGGAAGGTAGTGGAACTCTGTGGAAGGCAAAGGCTAATTAACATTCCTCAGACCACAGGGTGAGAACCAACCTGCGGGTGGGTACACATTCCGCAGGGTGGACCTTTGCTCACCTTCAGACAAGGGAAGTCCTTGCCACCTCATTCCCTGAAGACCAATCAGTTTAAAAAGTCACACTGTTTTGCCAATCACATTGGGACTAATGGCCGCTGCCCTGAAAATTGTATAAAAGCTCACTGAACAAGTTGTTCGGGGTTGTTGCCACTTCTACTTAGGGTCCGGGATGGCCCCAGTGCACTGGAATATTAAAAATCCTCATGCTTTTTTGCATCGATCAGGCTCCATGGGATTCACTCAGGGGGTCTCCAGTAAGCTAAGGCTCAATAGGGTCTTACGCTTGGTGCATTGGCCAGGAAAACCAACTCCTTGTGGGAACACACTGGAGCCATGAATCGGAGGTCTCAGGTTTTTACCACAGTTTCTGTTTGTCTTTCTGTTCCTCAAAGTCTGAGTCTGTAAGTCTATTTGAACTTTTGCTTGCAGGTATAGGGAAGCTTGGAGAGCCTACAGTGTCTGGTGTGGTCAAGTGGGACAGGCAGACCGCTGGGGGACTGAATGACGCTTCAGGCCCCCCTGGAGGGAGCCGGGAAGGCTCTGCTCCTTCTGGAAACAGCAAGACAATATTGGCGGGAGCAGAGTCTTGGTATAACCTGGTTTATCTGGCCATCAGAAATTTGAATCAGAAATTTGTAAGGCAGGGAGTGGGTAGCCAGTGTCCTTGGGAAATACTTCAGTTTTCCTACTGCTGTGGCCAGCCAAGTAGAGCCCGTTAGCATTCAGTCTAAGCTCTGCCCCACAGTTACCTGGCAACAGCCAGGTGTGCCTGACTCACTATAAAAGGGGCTGATTGCCCCCTCCTCTCTTGTTCTTGCCTCCCTGCTCCTGCTCTGTCCTCTCATCCCTTCCCCCCTCTCTCTCGGTACCATACCGCCTCTACTATCTCTTTTCCTCTCCTCACTCCTCTCCCTCCCTTCTCCTTCTCTCTCTCTCTCTCTCTCTCTCTCTCTCTCTCTCTCTCTCTCTCTCCCCCCCCCCCCCCCCCCCCCCCCCCCCCCCCCCGCCTTTCTCTGCCTCTACTACCCTCTTAACTCCCCTCCCCATGCCCTGAATAAACTCTATACTATACCGTCTATGTCTGGTCCCTCAGGAGGAAGGGATGCCTCAGCATGGGCCTGCAGAGGCACCCCCTTCCCCCATACTTCACCATACATCCATAGAACATATCCCCCCTCCCCCTTTATCTTTTTATAAACACGCCAGAGCCAGCTTAAGAAAGGTGGAAAAGATGGAGCAACCGAAGAGGTTATGTCTCTCATCAAGATTTACAGAACGTGCAGTCCTTAGTCAGGAGGGGGAAAGTACAATTAGTAAGGAAAAATCTAGACTGCCAAAGGAAAGCCATTCAGCAATTACTAGTGAGGTCAACATCAACGAGGAAAGTCAGAAACTACAGGAAGCTCAAAAAGGAGCTGTGGTTTAATTATGAAATGTGCCCACGTGTGCTCATGTGTTTAAACACTTGAACCCCAATGGGTGGTTCTGTTTTGGAACATTGTAGAATCTTTTGGAAGGGAAGCCTCCTAGGAGGAAGTGGGCCACTAGGGGTGGGCCTTGTAAGTTTTAGGACCTAGCCACATTTCCTGTCTGCTCTCTGCTTCCTGTTTCACCAAGATATGAGGGGAAAGTCCCAGCCATGTGCTCCTTCCACTTTGGGTCTGCTGTACCATACCTTCTTCTCCCAGACAGACTATACTCTTATACTCTTGGTTAAAATAGACCCTCTATTTTTAATTTGCTGCCCTTGGATATTTTGTCACAAGATAAGTTAACTGATACAGAGAGGATGTCCAACTTTTTTTTTTTAATGAGGCCAGGGTTATTTTGATTCCAAAAGCAGACAAGTATATCACAAGATAAATTACAGGTCAATATCCTTTTGGAATATACATGCAAAAATCTTCAACAGAGCAAGTAGCACATCAAATTCAATAACACATTAAAAGGATTACTCACCATGACCAAGTGAACCAAGTGAAGCCAAATGCAAGGATGCTTCAACATTAATAAACCAATCGCTGTGATATATTAGCAAAAGGAAAAATAAGGCCCACATTGCCATCACAAAAAAAAAAAATGGAGAAAATAATTAGACAAAAGTCAGTCTCCTTTTAAGTGAAAAGCTCAGTGAATTACATATGGATGGAATGTGTCTCAACCCAGAAAGGCCATGGATGGTAAATCCACAGCTGTATTTTTCTCAATAGTAAATCCATATACGTATACTTTTATCTCTCAGAGAAGGGATTTCTCTGTGTAGCTGTCCTTGAACTCACTCTGTAGAGCAAGCTGGCTTCAAATTCAATATCCATCTTCCTCTGCCTCCTGAATGCTGGGATTGAAGGCATGCACCGCCATGCCTGGCATGGTGGACCTTTTTTAACAGCAGTGAGGGTGGAACATGTCACAGGTACTATGCAAGTGCTCCATCTCTAAGCTGCAGTCTCACACTTTGTGCTTTAAGACAGGCCTCAGATTTCCCAGGTTAGCTTAGGACTTACTCTGTAGATGAGGCTGGCCTTAAATTTGCAATCCTTCTGCCTCAGCCTCTTAGTGATCTGAGATCACATACCAGACCTCATATCTTCCTTGGTGAAAATGTAAAGGTCTTTCCTCTAAGAAGGCAGATGCTCCCCTGCTTCCGTTCAGCACAGCACTGGAAGTACTCATTGAAAGAGATAAAGACATTCAGATAGGCAAACCAGTCCAGCGACTCCATCTTCTTGAGAAAACCTTAAATTCCGCCAGAAGAAAATGTTAGCAGTAAGGACTGAAGGATACAGAGCCAGTATATAAAACTCAGTAGCATTGCTATACATTAGCCTTATTAATGATAACTTAATGTTAGTGAATATGATTAATACAATTCAGTGATTAAGAGGGTTATGTGAAAATATAGGGGAAACAGCTCAACAGTTAAAGCATTTGTTGCACAAGAATAAGATGATATGGATCCCCAGAGACCTTTGTAAGTGCCAGGGGAACACGGTGGCCCACCTGCAATTCTAGCCTCAGAAGAGGAGGCTGCCTAGGGAGCCAGCTGGCTAGTATAACTCTAGTATTCTAATTTCCTTCCTTGCTGTGATAAAATACTCTAACTAGGACTGAAGAGATGATTCATTTGTTAAGAACTGTCTAGTCTTCCAGAGGACCTGAGTTCAATTCCCAGCAGTGACCTGGCAGCTCACACCTGTCTGTAACTCCAGTTCCAGAGGATCCAACACCCTCACACAGACATACATGCAAGCAAAACACCAATGCACATAAAATGAAAATAAATAAATTTTTAAAATTCTAACAAAAAGCAACTTGGGTTAAAAAAAAGTGGGGGGAGGATTTGCCCTAAAATTCCTGGTTGCAGTCTATCACTGTAGAGCAATCAAGAGGAGGGAGCTAGCTGATTACATCACATCCATAGTCAAAAATGGAGAGAGAATGAATGCTGCTCTCTTGCTTTGTTGTGCTCAGTTCAATTTCTCCACTTGTACACAGTCTAGAACACTCCATCTAGGGAATGATGCCACCGATAGTAGACTGGCTAGGTTTTCCACATTAATTAATTTAATTAAGATAATCTCCCCACAGGCACACCCACAAGCCAGCCTAGCACAGACAATTCCTCTTTGGGATTCTTCTCCCAGGTGATTCCAGGTTTTGTCAAGTTGACAAAGCTGGTTGTCACACCTAGCCATATCAGTGAGATCTATATTTGCCTGAAAGCCCATGCCTTAATGACTAAGGTAGAAGAGCAAACAAGAACAATTTCTGATAGCTGGATATGGTGGAACATGGCTTTAATCCCTGCTCTCAGGAGCAGAGACTGGTAGACCTCTGAGTTTGAGGTCAACCTGATCTATAGAGTGTTTCAGGACAACCAAGACTACACAGAGGAACCCTGTCTTGAAAAACCGAACCAAGGGGCTTGAGAGATGGCTCAGTAGTTAAGAGCACTGGCTGCTCTTCCAGAGGGGCTTATAACTATCTATGAGGTCTGATACCCACATTTTACATGCTGATATATATGCAAATAGAGCACTTATACACATAGAATAATAAATAAACCTAAGAAAAGAAAGAAGAAAAAAGAAACAAACCCCAAAAAGAAAAACTAAACCAAAACAACAACAAAAAATGTTGGGAGGGGGGAGGGGGACCTGGGGAATAACTCAGTGGTTAAGAGCACTGACTGCCCTTCTAGAGGTCCTGAGTTCAATTCCTAGCAACCACATGGTGGCTCACAACCATCTATAATAGCATCTGATGCCCTTTTCTGGTGTGTCTGAAGACAGCTACAATGTACTTACATACATAAAAGAAATAAATCTTTTAAAAAAAAAATTTCTGGGGCTGGAGAGATGGTTCAGCGGTTCAGAACACTGGCTGCTCTACCAGAGGACCCAGGTTTGTTTCCCAGCTCTGCCATGGTAGCTCACAACCATCAGTACCTCCAGTTTTCAGGGGATCTGACATACTCTTCTGGTTAGTGAGGGCACCCACCCATGGTCTACAAACATACCTGCAGCAAAACCCCCATATACATAAAATAAAATAAATAAATAAATCTTTTTTAAAAAATTAAAGAATGATTTATGACATCAACCTTTGTCATCCACATGCACACTCAAAGAAGTTCACACACATTCACACATATGCAAAAATACACACACACACACACACACACACACACTCACACACATGAGAAATGGAAAAAGAGGGGACTGTGAAGTTCTTTGGGATCATATCTGTGTCCCAGTCTCACTGCCTCCTAGTTTCTGTGTCACTTAGGGAAAGTGGCCTTATTCTTCTCTGTTTTAGTGACTTCATCCTGGCTAAGTGGCGGTGATTGCAACAATGTCTTCCTTCTATGAACACTTAGTAAAGCAAAAGGAGACGGACAGTCCAATAAAGTGTTTACTTAGCCTGATACCAAGTGTGTGGTAAGTGGTAAATATTAGCTATTGCTGCTGCTATTGTGGACTTAGTCTGAACTGGGCAATTACAAGAGAGGCAAAAGAATAGAAAAACAGTCAGCAAGGAAATCTGCAGACTCAGATAACCAAAATACTGAGAGAAAAAAACATAGTGTCTTAGTTAGGGTTTCATTGCTGTGAAGAGACACCATGACCAAAGCAACTCTTAGAAAGGCACATATTTACCTGCGGCTGGCTTACAGTTTCTGAGGCCTAGTCTATTATCATCATGGTGAGAAGCATGAAGTCATGCAGGCAGACCAGGTGCCGGTGGAAGGAGAGAACTGACTCCCACAAATTCTCTTCAGACCTTTACTTATGGGCAAGGCACGTAGCATATCCTCTTCTCATACACAAATTAATTCATAAACCAACTAACTAATTAAAGTATAATCTTAGCCGGGCGGTGGTGGTGTGCGCCCTTAATCCCAGCACTTGGGAGACAGAGGCAGGTGGATTTCTGAGTTCGAGGCCAGCCTGGTCTACAGAGTGAGTTCCAGGACAGCCAGAACTATACAGAGAAACCCTGTCTGGGAAAAACCAAAATAAAATAAAATAAAATAAAATAAAATAAAATGTAATCTTTTGAGACAGGGTTTCTCTGTGTAGCCCCAGCTCTCCTGGAACTCGCTCTATAGAGCAGGTTGGCTTTGACCTCAAGAGTCTGCCTACTCCTGTCTCTCAAGTGCTGGGATTAAAGATATGTCCCACAGTATCCTGGTTTTTTTTCTTGTTTTTTTTTTAATTTGATATTTTCTTTATTTACATTTCAAATGATATACCCTCTCCTGGTTACCCCTCCGAAAAAAATATCAAAAACAAAAACAAAAAACAAACCCTGTTTCCTCCCCCCTCCCCCTGCTCACCACCCCACCCTCTCCCACTTCCTGGCCCTGGCATTCCCCTACACTGGGGCATAAACCTTCACAGGGCCAAGGGCCTCTCCTCCCATTGATGACCGACTAGGCCATCCCATGTCCTGTTTTCTTAAAAAATGTTTTTAAATCAATAAAGCAAAACTGGATGTCACAGAGATAAGTGTGAGTCCAGGTCTGATCCCCAGCACTGTGGGTGGGGATGGGGGGACATAAATTACTTACAAGGAAGGAGATTAATCAACCTGCTAGGCTTTAAACAAACTTCACCTTCTCCAGCCTTTTCTATAAAAGAAAACCCACTCACACCATCCTGAGAGAGAATGGAAAAGAGAGGAGAGGGGGGGCAGTTTATTAGTCCATGCAACTGAGAGATCCAAGAGTATATGCTGCAGCAGCTGGACCCATGTTCCCAAAAGATGACACTAAGATGCTTGCCTTCCCCAGCTGCCGACATGTGTGTTGACATTACTTTCCGACATGCTTGCTCTAAGCAGCTTCATGTGTTAACTTTACTGTCTAACACGCTTGCTCTAAGACATCTTCATTAGCTCTCAGCTCACAACCTACTGGCTTTGTGACTCAAATGCCCAGTGTACCCTGGTTCAATAACTCCAGAAAAGGCTTAGAAATGAATTTCCTGACTTGGCTTCAGCCATATGCCTATCTGTGGCCCTTCCCCCCGCCCCAGACCAGAATAATGGACTATGCTAGTCAGCCACATGGTCACTATCTGGACTCTCCAACCCCGTGAACGGAACAGGAAGGTTCCCCAAGGAAATGAAGGTTTTCTCTCTCTTTTTTTTTTCCCCCCTTGGGTGGGGGATGTCCTTACTAGGTAGCCCAGGATATCCTGTTACTCTCTATGTAGACCAGGCTGGCCTTGAACTCAGAGAGATCTGTTGCCTTTGCCTCCCAAGTGCTGACACTAAAGACATGTGCCACCACACATGGCTTGAAACAAGACAGAAGAGAAAAGAAGATCATCTCACCGCCTTTCTTGGACATTTATGTATTCTATACATACAGTTTTTAAATAGTATCCCATCAGTTCATAGTATAAATGAGGAACATCACTTGGTACCTATAGACATCTTTCCACACCATTGATATTCATTTTATTTGTCTGTTTGTTGGGGGTTCATGTGTGGTGGATAGAGAACAACTTGTAAAAGTCAGTCCTCGAGATGAAATTCAGGTCGTCAAGACTGAGGTGAGCAATCCTTGCACCTTTACCCACGGAGCCGGCTCACTGGCCCCCTGGGTTTTTGGTTTGCTTTGCTTTGCTTTGCTTGGTTTAGCTTGGTTTGTCCTTTGCAAGAGCAACAAGTGCTTCTAACTGCGGAGCCATTTCTCCAGCCCTAGGAGCCCTGCTTTTGCTGAGGAAAATAACTAAGAAATCAAGAGAGCAGAACCCCATTTCCTGGCTTATTAAAGTAAGAGTGTGCTTAGCAACTATAACTATAGCAAAGCCCCCCCTCCAAGGCTTCCGCTCAGTCACCACAGCTCTGATTGCTGTTGTACTCAAAAGTCTACAAGAAACCAGACATCACCTACTGTCACGTTACACATTACAGGCTGGCTACCTGAAGTATTTGAGTTCTGTGCCCAGAAGGCTAAACATGAGGGCGTATGCTTTTAAGTCCAGCACTCAGGAGGCTGACACAGGAGGATAGCCTGGTCTACCCAGTGAGATTTCACTTCCCCTGGGAACTACAACAGACTTCCTCTACCCTGTCAGTACTGCATCCGTGGTAACACTTTTTGTACTGGCTTATTGTATTAGAAAACTATCCTGATTATCTCAGGAAACTCAAATAAGAAAATACAAAGTTTCCCTATTTTACTCTCCCACGTTGCAAGTCCTCACACACTCTTTCAGCATGTAAGGTTTTTAAATAGGTTCATAGTGTTACATAATATATAGAGAATATCTCTTGCTACCAATAGACATCTTTACTTTATTTTTATTTTATTATTTTTTTAATCTATAGGTATTTTGCCTACATGGATATGTATACCACATGTATGCAATTCTCCTAGAGTCCAGAAGAGGGCATAAGATTGCCCCGGAACTGGAGTTACTGATGGTTATGAGCCTCCGTGTGGGTGTCAGAGATGGACCTGGGTCTTCTGCAAGAGCAATCAGTGCTCTTAACCTCTGAGCCATCACTCCAGCTCCAAAATACCATTAATTTTAGTAAATCCAAGGGTTTTATTTTATTGTGAGGTTGGGGAGAGGGTTGCTTGCTAAGTGGATTTACCATAAATTATTTGCCCAATCTCCTATTGTTAGGTAAATTAGATTCCTTACAAATATTATAAATGGTAAGACATCCTGTGGAATGTTTTAAAAGTATAGTGGGTCTGGAGAGATGGCTCAGTGGTTAAGAGCACTGACTGCTCTTCCAGAGGTCCTGAGTTCAAATTCCAGCAACCACATGGTGGCTCACAACCATCTGTCATGGGATCCGATGCCCTCTTCTGGTGTGTCTGAAAACAGCTACAGTGTACTCATATACATAAAATAAATAATTCTAAAAAAAAAAAAAAAAAAGTATAGTGAAGGGCCAGAAAGAGCTCAGTGGGTAAAAGACTTGCCGTGCAAAACCTGATGACCAGAATCAGATTCCTGGTGAGGGATGGGGAGCCAGGTGCGGCAATGGCACACATCTGTAATCCCAGCCTTCCTGTAGAAAGACAGTAGACAGAAAAAAAAGACTTGGTTGTAAGCCTCTAGGCCAGCACTCCTGGAGCAAGAACGACAGCAGCAGAGACACCAGGAGGATCTGTGGGAAAAGAAAACTGGCCCTCAAAAACACTGTCTTCTAACCTCAATGTATGCATATGGACTCACGAGCGTGTACACACACTCACATGCACACCCATACACACATACACACACTAACACACATACACACACACTCACACATCCATACACACACATACACACACACATGCACACACACACAGAGACTTACACACCCATACACACAAACATACACACATACAAAATAATTGTTTTTAAGATGAAGAAATGGAGTTATGATAGAGAGGTATAATAACCAAACAAGATAGGAAATCTGGAAAAATGTGGGGCTGCAGAGATGGCTCAGTGGCTAAAAGCATCTGCTGCTCCTGCCGAGGACCAGAGTTCAATTCCCAGCAATTATTTCAGACAGCTTACAATCACCTACTCCAGTTCCAGGGAATCTAAGGCCCTCTTCCAGTCTCTTCAGGCACATGCATGCACACCACACACGCACACACACACACATACATACACACACACATATACACATACACAGACATATACATACAC
>JADRCD010228723.1:15449-28478 GCA_019843815.1 Montemys delectorum
ATACACATACACACACATATACATACACACACACATATACATACACGCACATATACAGACACACACATACACGCACACACATACATACACATACACATACACATACACACACATATACACACACATACACACAGATACACACAGATACACACACACATACACATACACACACACACACACACACACACACTCAAGCAATTAAAGTATATTATTTTTTTTAAAAAGATGGAGCAATGCTAGGCCAGAGCTTTAATCCCAGCACTCGGGAGGCAGAGGCAGTTGGATCTCTGTGAGTTCGAGGCCAGCCTGGTCTACAGAGAGAGTTCCAGGACAGCCAAAGCTACACAGAGAGAATCTGTCTAGGAAAAAAAAAAAGAGATAGAACAATGTATAAAAAGATAATAAAAAAAGAAGGGAGCTTCTTACATCCTGGAGACCATACTAGAACCAGGAGTGTCTCTGAGTCCACTCCCAGCAGCAAAGAGTTTTAGCTATCTACCCAACGTAGGGCTTTCTCCGTCGGGGTCATGTTGGTGTGTGCTGCGAGGCCCTTAGCTTTCACTGTTTCAGACTCAGTTATCTTTTGCTAGACAACAAACCACGCTAAAACTTACTGGGTTAAATCAACCATCTCTTTTACTTATGCTTCTGTGGACCAGCAATTTATTAGGACTACCTTGAGTGGCTTTTCTGTTGCACATGCCTCTGCTCAGGGTCATCCACCTGGAGGTTATGCAGAAAGGTCTTAATCTAATATTTCACTTGGGCACCGCATCCCTCGGCACTTATCCATATGGCCTCTCTCCTTGCTTGTGGTTCGACTGGCCTTCTTCACCACAGGGAACTCTGAGACACGACAACAGCATCCAAGTGGGACAAAAATAGAAGCTGCTGGTGGTTTACAGCTCAGCTTTAGAAGTGTTATTTCCAATACGCTGTGTTTGTCAAAGCCAGTCTCACTCTCTATCTGAATTCAAACACAGATAAAGAGCCCTTGGCTGTTGGTGGGAGGAAAGGCAGTCGAACCCAAAGCTACTTTTTAACCATCAGCGGAAATATGATGAGAACTGACAGATTATAGGGTTTCTCTGTAATCAGAACACACAGAACACCTTAATGCCACAAAACAGCAAGTTGTGAGTACGGGTGTGGCCATCCAGAAGAGAAGTGTAAACCGGGGTGTAACCAGCAATTTTGTCCAGGTTTTGATGGGTTCACAATTGCCAGGATTCAAGTAGGACACTCACAACAGTGACACCATGTGATCCAAGCCACCAACTGCAACGAGGAGACAGCTTGGGCTGCAGCCACACTTCCAGCTCCCACAGTTTCCTCTGCCCTGGTCTCCTGCAGGCACCTGCTTCTCCTGGCTCCTAAGATGTAACTCTCTCGAAAGCCCTTGTGATGGGAGTTTTGAGATCTTAATGAGAACTTTTCTGCTAAAAATTACAAACATTGGCTCTGAAAGAGCTGACGTGCCTGCTTCCTCAGACTGGCAGGGGGAGGAAAAAAAATATTGAAATTAAGTCCCATGAAAATGGGTTCGTTTCCTAGGTAAGAGCAGTGATGTTTCCACAAGGGAACCCAGGAGGCAGGAACGGGTTGCTCTCATATTACTAGAGTCTGAGTGAAAGCCCACATGGAGGAGCACTGACATCCCCATCCTCGGTAGGAATGTACAGAGAGTTTCCTGCTGGTCCCTACTCTTGTCTGAGAGCTAATAGGGTCATCCAGGAACTGAGTAAAGCCTAAATTCAATAACCAGTCATCTAGGGCCTGAGTCCCCCTTGATTCATAAGAGACACCATTTTATACAGTATCTCTGAGGCAAAGTTGTTTTGAGAGGTTTGTTTGGTTGGTTGGTTTGATTTGGTAGTTTGTTTGTTTGTTTGAGAGGAATGTGATCAAATAGGTCACACAATTGGGCAAGGATTCAGATTCTCAATAATACATATGCAACCTTGGAGCCAGCCATGGGTCCACTTTTTCCCATAGGATTAGACTGTGGCCTCTTTAAAAGGGCTCACACTCTGTGTCTTTATTTTTACTCTGACTGGATCAGTTTGAGGTTGACCAGCTCTTAAAGGCTTAAATGTTTTCACGGCCTAGCCCGAAGCCCCATGCGCACTTGATTTATACGATTCATAGCTGGCTGGTGTTGGTGGATTGAGACAAATATCTTTGTGGTACTGGAAATGACTCCATTTTCTTTTCTTCCCAAGGTCCCGCTGCAAGCACAAGCCAGCATTCTAAAAGCCAGGTTGAGTAGAGGCTTACTTCCAGGGGAGGAGGACTCTGCCTTGGCCATCGCTAAGTCTTTTCTTGGTATTGTTCCTGGACCCTTGGGAAGGAATCAAGATGTGTTTCACTCAATCAGGATCGTTTGTAAACAACAGAACCTCTCTCTGCTTCACTGCAGTTCACAACCCTGGGAATTACAGCAACCGACCTGCAGAGCAAAGAGGGCTGTGAAATGCAATGTCACACATGGCAAACCCTTCTCTGGAACCTTTTCATATCATGACCTTTGTGTGACATTGATGTGTTTTTGGAGCGTGACTTCCAGATTGTACAAAGCAGCGAGACCAGCTGGGACAAGTGGGGGAAGCGCCCTGGACCTCACATCATCTCCCCTGCCAACCCCCAGTGCCCCCCACACACTCTGTCCCTGCCCCTGCCCCTGCCCCTGCCCCTGCCCCTGCCCCTGCCCCTGCCCCTGCTCCTGCCCCTGCCCTAACTTGACACCTTCAGAGCCTGGTGTTAGCAGGTCCTACACACTCAGTTTCACTCTATGGCCTCAGAAGGAGAAAGAACCCTGCTGTAGACTGATCCATCCTTGATAGAAATGAACCCTCTACAAGGTACCAGACTGTTTGAGAAGGATCCTGGCAAGAGAAGAAAGGGTGGGGACAGGGGGAGAAGAGAACAGGAAAAGAGGGGAGAGGAAAAAAGAGGAAGAGGAGATGAGGGGGAAGGGAGAGGAAGGGAGGGAAGAGAAGGAGAGGAGACAGGAGGGAAGGGGAGACTAGAGGAGGGGAAGAGACAAACTCATTCCTTTTCTCATATTTTGCCAGCCGTCTCCTAGAGCTGGGGACACATCCCACCAAAGCCACTTGTACCCACTCTTACCTGAGAAACCTGAAAGGACTCATGGGTCATTTGATTTCATTCCTACTCTGATTTGCCTTTGCAACAATTGTCTTTATCGCAGCTGGATAGCCTTTTGTGACACTAACTTGCACACACACGCACACACACACACACATACACACACACGCACATACATATGTATACACACACACTCGCAGTCACAGGCACACTCGCGCACACACTCACCACGCTCACATTCCCTTGTACAGGTCTTGCTTTGTGAAGAAAGCGCTGTGTGACTGAGTACAGCCTCAGAATGACAGACAGAAAGAAGAGGAAGAACATTCACTCAACAGAACTTGAGTCTGCAGATGAGAACTTTTTACTTTGCAATAATCTCAGATTTAAGAAAAATCACAAAGTATTTCTCACAGAAAAATGCAAAAAGTACAAAGAATTCATACCCCATTTGCTTGTCTATTTCCCTTTTTTCTACTGAGCCACTTTTGAGGGAGATGTAGACAAGATAATTCATTACCCCTATGCACTTGAGTGTCTATTTCCTCACATCAGGACCTTTCTTTTTCACCACCCCAGTCTCTAAATCATGAAATTAATATTGACTAATAGTGTTGTGTAAGCTACACACCTTTTTAAAATTTTGCCAATTTTTCCTAATAACACTCTTTACAGCCAAAGAGGAAAGAAAAAATTGATCCCAAATCAATCCCATATAACGCATTGTCATGGCCCCTGGGTCTCTTCAGATCGAATAGAGCATTCGTCTGTGCCTCTCATGTCGCTGGCATCTTTGAAAGATAAAAGCCAATTATATATAGACTGCCCTTATTCAGAACTTGTCTGTTGTTCCCTCACAATGAGATCCAGGTTATACACTTGTGGCAGAAATGGCCCAGAAGTGTGGCATTGTGTCTCTAGTGCACACATTAGGAAACACCATGTCAGTGTGACCCATTTATCCCTTAAGATGTGTTTGATCATGTGGTTCAAAGAGTGTCTGAAGAGCCTCTCGACTGTATTATTTTCTTCTTTAAAAATCAGTAAATATTTTGTGAGGAGATCTTTTGAGATTGTGTGATTCTGACGTTCCCCATCAAACTTTTACTCACTTTTAACATCCACTGGCAATTTTTTTTTTTGAGACAGGATTTTTATATGTAGCCCTGCCGTCCTGGAACTTGTTCTATAGACCAGACTGGCCTCAAACTCAGAGATCTATCTGCCTACTTCTGCCTTCTGAGTACTAGTACCATGCCCTGCCAATTCTTTAAGATTTTATTTTTATTTTTGTTTGTATGTGCACACATACAATGAGCACATGTATTGTCCCAGATATGAGCAGTGGGCATTCTTTGGGGCTGTCTCCTTGTCCTCTGGACATGTCCAGGCAGGGTTATTTGGAGGGAGGATACTTCAGAACTCTGGTCTGGGATACCCAGAGTATATTCCAATTATAAAAGTTTATTGCTATTCAAGAATCTCGTTTGTGTCATGTATTTGTAATTCTGGCATTCTGGAGGCTGGGGCAGGAAGCTGGCACATAGATTCAATTCCAGCCTGGATTACATAGAAAGACTCTGTCTCAAAAAAAACAAAAAACAAAACAAAAAAAAAACCAAAAAAACAAAAGAAAGGAAACACAAGAATTTCCTCTGTATATTATGGCAAAGACACAAGCTCGTGATACTTAGCATTGCAGTGAAAGAACAGAATGTTGGACTACACCCTTAACACCTTCCCAGATACCAGGCTCATCTCTAAAGCTAAAACACATCACCCTTTCTAGACCATCTCACAAGGAATGCACTTCAGAGAAAGGAGAAGAGAGAAAGGACTCAAGGGAAAGGTGGAAAGCTCTCCTCCTCTTCGAGGTTTCATGCTGGCCTGCCATGTGCAGCTCCTCACATCTCCATTCTGCCACCGTCTCAGGGAAATCCATGAGCTTGAGAGAGCACAGATACTCTGTCAGAGGTTAGCAATGGTCAACACCATCTCAGGAAGAGGGCTGGAAATGGCCCGGCCTTACAGAAGGAACCACTGTTTCCTGCCACAGAAATGCCACTAGAAGTCACCAAAAGGGAAAGCTCCATGTTTGGACAGGTCCCATCACCTTCATGGGGACTCACACCACAGGCTGGAAGAGCTTCCGGCAGAATGAAGGGCTGGGGAAAGCCTGTGATAAATCTGTGTCTTTACTAGCCAGAGGTTGCTATGGCAATAGGAATACACTGTAGGTTTTAAGAGATGTAATTTTCTGTGATTCACTGTATATTTTTAGCCATTTTTTCTTCCTGTATTATCTCCCCGTGGCAATTGTGTATTAATGCTGCTCTGCACCGTGATTGGACTAAATGGACCATTCTCCAAAGTGTTTTGTGAAAACCCAGGAGATCAGTAAGTACAAGAGGGTTATGGCCTGCGGACCTAAGGGTAAGCTGGTAGACAAACCAGATTGGTTCCAGACGTGGATTAATTAGCACGGGCCACGAAACTCCCCAAGGACAGAGTGACCGGAGAACGAAAGGTTCCAGAAATGCAGGCACTGGGCTATCTGGAAGGGGAAACTGAGTCATGCTACTCATTACAATTGGTGGCAGACCACTCAAACCAAAACAGCATCCCCAGGAAGGCTATCCAACACCTGGTTTCTGAACAAGGAGCCATACAAACACACTAGCTTTCATTATGATTCAGCTCAAGCCTTATTATTCTTTTCATTTTTCTCTTTTTTTTCTTTGCTTTAATTTACTTATTATTTTTTAATGTAAATTTATTTGCTAAATCTTAATTCCATTTTTTTAAAGATTTATTTTATTTATTATATGTGAGTACACTGTAGCTGTCTTCAGATGCACTAGAAGAGGGCATCAGATCTCATTACGGGTGGTTGTGAGCCACCATGTGGTTGCTGGGATTTGAACTCATGACCTTTGGAAGAGCAGTCGGTGCTCTTACCCACTGAGCCATCTCTCCAGCCCTACTTATTATTTTTTAATTACTTGTTTTGTGGTGCTGGGGATTTAATCCAGAGTATCATGCATACGATCACCAAGCAATATCCCAAACCATAATTGTATGTATTTTTCTGGATAATAAAAATTAAGCAAGCCGGCAGTGATGGCACACGCCTTTCATCCCAGCACTTGGGAGGCAAAGGCAGGCGGATTTCTGAGTTCCAGGCCAGCCTGGTCTACAGCGTGAGTTCCAGGACAGCCAGAGCTACACAGAGAAACCTTGTCTCGAAAAAACCAAAAAAAAAAAAAAAAAAAAATGCCTTCAAGGCTTAGTTTACAGCCCTGTTGTATCGAGGCATTTTCTCAGCTGAAGCCCCATCCTTTCTGATGACTCTAGCTTGTGTCAAGTTGACATGAAGCTAGCCAGCACAGAGAGCATTATTGTGAGTGTGCTTATCCTTGACCACAATTACACTGCACACGAAGGGAGTATCAGGAGTTCTTTGAGCCTTTCCACTTCAGGCAACAGAAAACCCAACTTAGGCTACCTGAGCAGAATGAAAACGCTCCATAGCCAACCCGTGAAAAGGCTGTGGCCGTGGGCCAGTCTCAGCCACAGCCCCAGGCAGGATCCAGACGACACCAGGGACATCCGGGCTCTCTGTCACACACTAAGTTCCACCGATGTTTTGACTTTGAGGCTAGAGCAGCCTAAGTCGGCTAATGGAGACTTCAGCAAGGTAGCTTGTTTCTCTTACACAGAGAATACAGAGACAGCTTTATTTCCACTCATAAGGGGAACCTAGAATAAGCACAGCCACCACTCCCAAAGTGCTGACAAGAACCCACCTACTGTCCTCACGGTCACAGAAGGACTTCCCTGACCACAGCTATTCAAAGCAGGAGAAGGAGGCCGACAGCCTGTGACTCACTTATCACCAAAACCAAACCCTTCCTCGAAGCCCTCATCTAACTTCTGTCTCCAGTTGATTGCCTGCAAGAACACCATATAGCCACTGACGAAGGTTTTTAGGCTTTTCTGGCCCTTTCTGTGAATCTAGCCTTTTAAAAAATTCATCACATTCAATCGTGTAGAGATGTAGGTACAAATGTGCCACAGCGTGCCTCTGGAGGTCAGGGAATCACTTAACTATGTGGGTGGCAGGGGTATAACTCAGCTCATCGAGGACAAAGGAAGTGCCTTTAATCTGTTGAGCCGTCTTGCCAGCCCCAAATATTTTATTTATTTGTTTGTTTATTTATTTTAAGATTTATTTATTTTTTATTTATATGAGTACACTGTAGCTGTCTTCAGACACACCAGAAGAGGGCATCAGATTCCATTTCAGATGGTTGCGAGCCACCATGTGGTTGATGGGATTTGAACTCAGGACCTTTGGAAGAGCAGTCAGTGCTCTTAACCACTGAACCATCTCTCCAGCCCTATATTTCTTTTTTGTTGGGACCTGAACTCAGGTCCTCTGCAAACAGAAGAGAAGCAGGCAGAAAGAAGCCGTGGCTGAGACACCTATGGCATCCCAGCAGGTTTTGTACTAAGATTTTCTCTTCGTGGGCACAGCCCAGGCACCCACACCAGGCCTCTGGGACCTGAGACCAACACATTCTGGAGCCTTGAGATAGTCTAAGGTTCTTCCAACTCCGACCTCTTTCCTTCTGTGTGTGATAAGTGTTAGGTCCACACTATTGCTGCCCACCCCGCTCTCCACCTTTATCACTCACAGGCACGCTCCACAGTTCTTCCTTATGCTGACATCCATCTTGGTATTTGTTTTTGTTTGTTTGTTTGTTTTGTTTTGTTTTGTTTTGTTGTGGTTTTTCAAGACAGGGTTTCTCTGTGTAGCCCTGGCTGTCCTGGAACTCACTCTGTAGACCAGGCTGGCCTCAAACTCAGAAATCCGCCTGCCTCTGCCTCCCAAGTGCTGGGAGTAAAGGTGTGCATCACCGTTGCCCGGCTCCATCTTGGTATTTGGATCTTAACCCAAAAGACACACTTTGGATACAAGCTTTAACTCACTCCAGGGACTTCACCACGGGCTTTCTTTATATGTCTTGGGTATTAAAGAGTAAGCAAGAATGAGATCCTGATTGAAATTGGAACTGAGAGGAACTACTACATGTCAGCCAGGAGGCTTCCAGCCCAGTGCTCAGAGTGGGGAACGGCTCCTCCAGGCAGGTTTCTGTAGAGGGGAGAACATTACGGCCCTTAAAATAAAGGGCGGATTGTGTGTGTGTGTGTGTGTGTGTGTGTGTGTGTGTGTGTGTGTGTGCATGTGTGTATGTGGTGTGTATGTGTCTGTGTGTCTATGTGTATATGTGTGTGAGTCTGTGTGTCTGTGTGTCTATGTGTATGTGTGTCTGTGTGTGTGTCTGTGTGTCTGTGTGTGTGTGTGTCTGTGTGTATATGTCTGTGGGGTGTTTGTGTGTGGTGTGTCTGTGTGTCTATGTGTATATGTGTGTGTATATGTGTGTATGTCTCTGTGTCTGTGTGTATATGTGTGTATGTCTGTGTGTACGTGTGTGTGTGTGTGTGTGTGTGTGTGTGTGTGTGTGTGTGTTAAGGGTGAGAGAAGCAGGTTAGGATTGTCTGAAGTTTGCCTAGTCACTCCACAGGTTGCAATAGATTCTAAGCCTGCTAATTCTTCATCCAGAAACTTCCAACATCGCATGGACAGGAATTGACTCCTTCAGAAAGAGCAAAGCTCCTTAGCTCAGCTAAAGAGAGAAAATGGTCAATTGGAGAAAATTCACAGGCTTTGATAAGGATCTTCACACTGAAGTTGGACACTTTCATTGTCCCTAGGAATGGTGATGGTAGCCAGGAAATCTTCCTCCTCTCCCTCCCCAAGGCTCGCACAGGACTGCTAACCTGTAGTGGCTTTGTGAGTATGCCCTAATATAATATATTTGGGTCTTCACGGTCTTTTTTATAAAGCTTAAAGGGGGGGATATCCACTTGGATATTTCACATAAAAATACATAATTCCTGTTCTTGAAAAAGATTGTGAAGGGGGCGGGGTGCTGAGGAGACGGCTCATAATGCTTGCTGAATAGGCATAAGGACTCAAGTTCAACCCCCGGATGAACTTTTTCCATGAGGAAAAAAAGTCAGGTGTGTGTTGACCTATAATTCTAGAGTTGGGGATGTGGAGGCAGGAGGATTTCTGGGGCCTACTAGCCAGCCAGCCTGGTTGAATCTGCAAGCCCCGGAGCAGCAAAAGACCTTATCTCAAATAGCAAGGTGAAGAGTTTGTGAGACACAACCTGCAAAGATGACAGCTACACATACACGTGTACCTATATGAGCATGCACACACTTTAAAAAAAATAACAAAGGAAGGAAGGAAGGAAGGAAGGAAGGAAGGAAGGAAGGAAGAAAGGAAGGAAGGAGAGAGGGAGGGAGGAGGGAGGGAAGGAAGGAGAGAGGGAGGGAAGAAAGGAAGGGAGGAAGGAAGGAAGGAGGGAAGGAGGGAGGAAGGAAGGAGGGAAGGAGGGAAGAAGGAAGGAAGGAGAGAGGGAGGGAAGGAGGGAGGGAAGGAGGAAAGGAAAGGAAGGAAGGAAGGAAGGAGAGAGGGAGGGAAGGAAGGAGGGAAGGAAGGAAAGAAGGAAGGAAGGAGGGAGGGAAGGAGGGAGGGAGGAAGGAAGGAGGGAGGGAAGGAAGGAAGGAAGGAGAGAAGGAGAGAAGGAGGGAGGGAGGAAGGAAGGAGGGAGGGAAGGAAGGAGGGAGGGAAGGAAGGAGGGAAGGAAGGAGAGAGGGAGGGAAGGAAAGAGGAAAGGAGGGAGGAAGGAAGGTAGGAAGGAAGGAAGGAAGGAAGGCAGGAAGGAAGGCAGGCTAGCTTTGTGTGGTGACTTCTCGCCAGAAGACCCAGAGTTCCTACTACCCCCATACACCACCACCGGCTGGCCCTGAGGTCATTTGAATTTGTGTAACCAGGCTTACACTGTCCTGAGCAGTAAACAGAACTCATTTTGAGCCTTCTGACTTAGATCACAAGGCATGGTTAGCCCCTGACTGACATTAGCTGTGAGGGCTCTCAGAAAATTAAGTTACTAAACAAATTAATGACGCTGGTGGTAGATGAAGGAGTCTCCAGCACAGGGGACAGAATTGTCAGCACAGCTGGAAGCTCTGTTGGTGACAGCTGGGAGACAGCTGGTGGCCAGAGGCAAGGCCCCTCTGTTAGAAGAGGTAGGAAAGTCCTGGCTTTCCCCTTACTAATGACATGGCCTGGGGCATCCTTTTCACACTCAGCTCGGGTGCCTGGTGTTGTATCGATAATAAGCAGCTGTTAATGTCTATTGAGTGCTTGGTACACTCAGAGCCGTGTGTTGTATGTGCTGTGTGTGTATGTGTGCATGTTATGAGTCATCCCGTCACACCCCAACAGTTTCCCAAAAGCAATCTGAATCTTTTGTGTCCTGTCCAAAATCAATGGCAGGACCAGGATTGACCCACAGACCCTCTCCCTCCTGAGCACACACCAGTACCTCCTGCTGCCCAATGACACTTACACCTGTGCAGGGTGTTTTCCAGATTAAAAGGTGTGGGCATACGCATTTGTAAATGGTCAAGTGCTACCAATGTTTACTATAGTCACAAGTGCTGCAATTTTTTTAAAGTGATGACTCACCTAAAAGTTACCAGTTCGGTTTGGCCTCTTCCTAATTCTTTCAAATTAGGTTTTTTGTTTGGTTAGCTTCCCCCACCCCACCCCCACCCCCAGCGTGTGTGTGCAACCCTGAGCTAGAACTGACCTATCCTTGGTCCTACAGTGCCCTCTGCTGGCATCTAGGAGAACTCAGAAATCCTCACAAGAGATACTGCTGGCTCAGACGGGTTGGAGACCCATCAGGTGCTTGGCTTTACAGCAGCTGCTACAGGGTACTAGGGGCACCAGATGTAGGAGAGTCCGTCCTCGTCAGCCTTGGCCTCTCCAGTTTAGGTGTAAGATAAGGAAAGTGGAGAGAGCCAAAGGCAAGGTGACCTAGATTTCATTTAAGACAGCGTAGATCAAAATCTCAAAATCTCGTACTCAGCATTTGCTAGGCGAGTCCCCTTGTAACATCACAGAGATGAGGCCAAGTAGACACTGTGGCCTTCATGCTTCTCAGAAGGCCGTAGTGAACCCCAAATCAAGAGGCTAATGGTATTCCATGTCATAGAACATTCTGGTAAATGCTTATTTACTATGGCTCCAGCAGGGCTAAGCCCTAATTTATACTGTTTGCCAATGTCTGTGGTGTAAATACTCTCGTCATGGCCAATTACCAGCTACAAACATGATTCACAAGCCTTTTGAAGATTTTGCAGGTGACCTCTTGCAAGCTGCAGAAGCTAGATCTAACATGCTTTTTTTTTTAAACTGTGTATATGTGGGGGAGGGTGGGGGTGTGCATATGAGCACAGCTGCTTCTGGGGGTTAGGCACATCAAATCTCCCTATGGCTGGAGGCATGGACAGTTGTGAGCTGTCTGGGATGCTAGGAACTGACCTCAGGTCCTCTATACGAGCAGTACATGTCTCAACCTCTGAACAGTCATTCCAGCCCCGACTATTGTCTAACCCTAGAAAAAATGAAACGTTTCAATCAACTGGATTCCAGAATGTTTACAGCTGGGGCACCTTCATGAGCAGATACAAGTGAGTCACTTCGACAAAGCTGACCTCAAATGAGAAATGAGGGATGCCAGTTGGTACATCCTCTATGACATATAGTCCATGCCATCTCAGGAGGCTATGTCCCAGCCAAAGGTCTTCTTCACTGTCCTGTCATTCCTCCTTCCTCCCCATCACTCCTCCTTCCTCCCTATCACTGCTCCTTCCTCCCTATCACTGCTCCTTCCTCCCCATCACTCCTCCTTCCTCCCCATCACTCCTCCTGCTTCCCCATCACTCCTCCTGCCTCCCCATCACTCCCCCTTCCTCCCCATCACTCCTCCTTCCTCCCCATCACTCTTCCTTCCTCCCTGTCACCCTCCTTCCTCCCCATCACTCCTCTTTCCTCCCCATCACTCCTTCCCTGACTTTTTCTTGTCTAACCAAGATGAATGGGAGACTGGGAACACTGTGACATCTCTGAAAGCAAGCCTCCTTCTGCCCTCTGCCTCCTTGTCTCAGTGCCCAATTCCCTGTTCTCCTTTGGGTCACAAACCTGCCTCAGTGCAAAAGGCCCATCCCAGCAGGGGGCTCTGCTGGGATGGGAGAAATATGACCAGCCTTGACCCGTACCCTTCTTACTTTATCCAGCTCGGGTGAATGAGACTCCTGCCTTTGTCTCAAAGGAAGGAGTGTGTGGGGTCCAATCACAGCCTCGGGAGCAGTTTCCAACTCCAGAAACAAGTCAGCTGAGCAAAACCCAGCTCCTAGAAGCCCAAGAGACCTGACTTACTGAGCATGTGCTTTCTATTCAGCTTTCAAATCATTCCAGGGCCTGGAGGGGGAGGGGCAAGGGAACCAAACCACAAAGCCAAAGGTATGATGACCCAGGACCCCATGAGGAGCAGCCCACCCCAGGGTTGGCATCTCCTCAGATTTCCCTCTGAAGACACTATTTATTCATCCTAATCTTCCACTGGACCCCGGATAAAGATGAAATCTGCAGGACAGTAAACCATGCCAGGAAGCTTGATGGGTAGACCCAGAGACTTAGGGGACTCCCCACTCCCTGTGCGATTCCTGACCTGGATCACGGGCCACAGTCCCCACTCCCTGTGGTCAGATAGGCCCAGAACAGAGTTCTGCAGGCTAATGACGTACCTAGAGGCCCCGAGGGCTTAGCCAACAAGTTTCCCTTCCCAGACATTAAAGAGATTAAAGGTATTTAATCTCAGGTTCACCCTGAGAAGTACGGTATGCATCCATTTTCCACCATGAACAGTCAACAACAGTTTAGAACCATGGACTGTCTCACAATCAGCCATGGGGAGCCATGGAAAAAGGACTTCA
>JADRCD010228724.1:10639-23735 GCA_019843815.1 Montemys delectorum
TTTTTTCCTTTTTTTCCTCTGAAGGACATATGGATTTCCTACCTCTGGTGATAGATACTGGGTTAATAAAATAATGTTCTGAGAAGCACTGGCTTTCCTGGGTTGGTTGGTGAACAGAAGAGCAAGGCCAACCAGGAAATTGTGTCTGGAATTCCTCTCCATAAGGAGAGAGAGGAGAGTGGGCACTTTTGGGTAACGTGGGCTCGGCTTGTCCCTCACATGGCTTTTGCCACTGAAGCCTGGGGAAGGGGCTCTCTCGACTGGGATCTGTAAGGTGAACCCAGAACCCAGTGGGTTGCCTTCACCCCTGACACTTCATTTTGAAGCCAGCTCTTATTCGTGATAGTGAAGGAATGTTCCTCCAGTTAGTGGACCTATGCCAGCTCGAGTGAGCGCCCCAGCCACCAGCAGAGTAAACATTACTCAACTGGTCAGGGCTCTGTCACACACATTCTTCCTCTGTGTTCCTAACCTCTTGCAGAGCACAGCCCAGACCCATTGGGTCTGAAAACTAGATGTCTGAGCTGGGGTAGGAGGCAGCGTGAGAAGGAGAAAGTGCTTGCAAAATGAAGCCATTGTGCCCACAAATCGTGGGCAGACAGAACTGTTTCCTAGGAAGCCCCAAACCTTGTTCTGCGAAGTGGAGGGTGGGGGCATTAAACTGGTCTTGGTGGCCTAGCCATATGTCCTCATAACCCCCCACCTCCCTCACCTAAACCCCAGTCACTTTTACTGAGGACAGAGGCAGAGAGACTGCAGTAGAGTGAATTCCTCAGAGACTCATTTATCATGGAAAGAATGCGAACAATCCCTTAGCTTCAAATTGGAGACTCGAGAAACCAAAGCTTCCAAATGAATTAGCATGGCTGCCTCAGTTTCTCCATGGGAAACACAGGACTTTTTGCCACTCTGCATACCAGTTTCTCCCGAAAGATAAAGACCCATGTTTGCATGGGGTTTATGAGATCGAAAGTCTGAAAGCCTAGGAAGGGGGTGTGGGGGTGGGAAGCTGATGTAAAATGAAAGCAATTTAAACACTAGGTGAGTCTCAGTTCTAGATCCCAAAGACCTCAGGTGGGAGCCCCATTCATGGCAGGAGAGACACAGACAGGCCTGGGAGGATTGCAAACACTCTTGATTCAAGGGGTAACACATTGAGTGACACTTCAGGGAGGCCCACAAACTGGTCTTATAGAAATCCAAGTAAACATGAGCAGTGGGGGAAAGAAAGAAAGAAAAGCAAGCGGTTGGGAAGAGGTGCTAGTGGGCATGGTGCCTTCAGACGTAACCTCCAGGCAAGGAGGGAGGCGGGACGGACACCCATGGCCTTCCTTCCACAGGGCTAGTCTTAGCACTATGTCCTCACGTCCTTGCCAGAGAGCTGGTTCCTGCAAGCAAACATCAGGTGGTTTGTAAGATCACTTCAGCCTGGAGCCCAAGGCCACAGCCGAAGGAGCCTACCTGGCATTGGAGAACTCTGGCAGGCCTCATCCAGATGAGTGTCTACACTTGTTTCTCAGTGGCCACAGACCCATGTGACACACTGAACAGCAGAAGTTCTGAGGTGATTTAAAATACCTCTTGCAGGGGGCGGGGTCACCCAGCAAGTCTGACATTCTGAAGCTGACCCCCTTTCCTCTCCCTTACAATCCCCAAATAGACTCCCGATATGATAAGCCACTTTATCATGACCCACAGATAGTTTTGAAACAATTTTATAGGTTTTCACCCTTGTTTCTTGGCTGTATCTATCCTGAGAATGAATACATATGTGTATGTATACAGATATGTATGTAGATACATAAAATGAATGAATGGATATTATATGTATACATATATATGTGCATATATATCCTGAGGCAGGCTATAGTCCCCTCAGCAACTTCTTTTTAAAGATTTATTTGTTTTACGTACATGAGTGCTCTATTTTCATGCACATTAAAGGAGGGCATCAGATCCCATTACAGATGGCTGTCAGCCACCATGTAAGAGTTGGACCCAGGACCTCTGGAAGAACAGCCAGTGCTCTTAACCACTGAGCCATCTCTCCAGCCCCCATCCTCAGCAACTTTTATATGGAGCATGGACTGTGTCAGGTACCCAGTGTTTTGTAGAATGAATCAATAAGAAAAAATGGTTCGACTGAGGGTTCCATGAGAAGCAACTGTGGGATATACAGATATAGATATAGATATAGATATAGATAGAGATAGAGATAGAGATAGAGATAGAGACAGAGATAGATACATCTCATTCACACATATATGTTCTAAGTCCCCTGCTTCTTTCTGTAGTAAGGAGAGATACATTTTTTTTTTAAGAACAAAAGAGGGAATAAAAGAGGAAATTAAACCACAATCAAAATGGAGGAAACATTACTTATAGGTCTGAGCAATTTCATGTCAGGAGGCATCAGACAAGGGTGTGGAGGAGTGTGTGTGATGTAGGAGGCTGCTTTCTGCACTTGAGATCCCATCCTGTGCTGAAACAGTGTGCGTGTGGATATTCGTGTGTGAGTGCATGCATGCATGTGTGCATGCGTGTGTGCGTGCGTACGTACAGGGCTCTTTAAGAGCAAGTGCTTTCATTCTTATAAGCTGACTGTTTCTGAAGTGATGCTTAAAAGTGACGGCACATAGCCTATGCCATCTTACTGCTGGGCAAGGAAGACTCACCGGCCCTGGAGATGTATAAGCGAGACACTTAAGTTTATACTCAGCAAGTTTGTGGTCCACTCGGTTGACTTTCGAGGTAAGAAAAAGGATCTGCTAGTGGGCATTCACTGTGACAAAATGAGTAATCTAAATGTGTGTGTGTGTGTGTGTGTGTGTGTGTGTGTTTAAAAAAAAAGAAACAAAGGTAAAAACCCAAGAAGGGTTAATGCTGGACATGTCAGTCCAATGCCTGTGGGGGCAGACAGTGTCCTGCTGCAGTCTGGTTTCTGGGGTCTTGGCTTTTCTAAGAGGTTGCCTTTGCAGGCAGGGGTAATATGGCTGCAACAAAGGCTCCCAGGCTATGCTGACAAGGAGAATGGTGATATTCCTTGTGGGCTGGGCAACGTGAGGAAGGCTATAAAGCCATCAGAAGACTGAGCCGCTGGGTGTCCACACAAAGTAAGGATCTATAAACAGACGTCTGTATTGTGACTAAAGGGCTAATAAAGTTGCCTTAGAAAAGAGAAGGTCTTCCACTGTGACCTATTCATAAGTCATTCCCCCATTGGGAGGGGATACCCAGGGACAAGATCTTTTGAGGCCTGACAAGTATTAGAGCTATCTCCCTATGGGGCCTGGTCAAATCCCAGCCTCTTCATCACTATCACTGGGACAGCTCCATCAGCATCATCACCATCATCATCACTATCCTCATCAGCATCATCATGACAAATCACTGCCGATCACCCAGCAAGCTTACACGTAGATGCTCACTCCAGGGAGCTCCAGGTATCAGACACTGAACCTTTGGCAGGCAGATGAATATGGGCTTCTAGTCTGCAAGGAGCATCAGATGAATGTTTGAGGAACACCATCAGAGATGCTCAGAGTCTGGCAGATTTTCCTCTGTCTCTCGTCAGCTCAGACATACAGAGAGTCTAGATCACGGGCGCTCAGTCACTCATTCAGAAACTCAGAATAATGCAGTCTAACACTTTTATTGTCTAAGGAGTATTGATTAGTAAGAGATTATAAAAGGATCTAAAGTGGTAGACCGTGATACAAACTAGTACAACTAAACTAGGTGAGTGGTCTAAATCCATAGAAACAGTCATGCTGTGTTCTTGGAGAGGTTTCTGGGAGCATTTAGTGTTGCCACTAGTTTATGAACTGTAAACTTGAGATAAGAGAGGGCGCATCAGGATATTGTTTCCTGGAAAGGGAAGCGAGGCTTCAAATAATATTTACGGGTGCCATAGAAAAAACGAATGTTATGCTCAGTTTAACTATAAAATGGAATAACAAACTTACAATGCAGAGCACTTAGGCCTTAAGCTTTTGGTCAGAAACCTCTCTATAACCAGATACATTCATTTCATAATGAAGGAGAGTGACTACTGTGGTGCCCGGTCTAGCAGGAGAGACTGTGAAGAATCCAGCAGGGGCTTGGACACAGCTCAACTCAGGGATCTATCACTCTGAATGCATGCACAGAGAGCCAGGTGTCTGAAGGCCCCACTTCACTATGGAAACAAGGCAGACCAGTTTTGTTTTGTTTTGTTTTGTTTTGTTTTGTTTTGTTTTGTTTTGTTTTGCTTTGCTTTGCTTTGCTTTGTTTTTCTTTGACAGGAAGGGATGTAAGCCCTGGAGTAGAGTTCTAGGTAATAAAGAAGATAGGCTGCACGTCTCTGCTCCCATCTGTGAAATACCTAGAGATCAACGAAGCCCTTGCTTCTTGCTCGCTATGCAAACTGCGGGTGTTGTTTGGAGAGTTTCCGTCCTTGCCGCACAAGTACTCAATCCGGCTTCATGGCCATCACAGTCCGATGGGTGCCGAGCAAGGAGAGGCATTCTGCCAGGGACGGGCACACAGACTGCCACTCAAAAGCCCCGGAAGTGTTAACCTCTGGCAGTTATAGGTGTCTTGTTTATGCCCAGTATAAATCTGTTTATTGTGACTGGCCCCACCCAATCTGCCAATGTTGTAAAGCCCTAATGGTCCCTAATAAAGGTGGAAGGCTTCTAACAGCACAGAGTTCCTGAAACAGGGATGGAGTGAGGGAGAGAGAAAAAAAAGAGAGGGAGGGAGGGAGATGATGAGCTTAACAATTAAGTACCACAATGGCAAACCTCTCTGTACTTTGAGCAGTAGAGTCCGGGACCTCGAGATTGGAAGCAATACACAGTCTCTAAGTAAGAAAAGGTCATAGTTCTCAATTAACTTAACGATTGTCCAGTTACCTCTGGGGTTCAGGGCTCCCCGACTCCAGCTGCCTCTCCTTTTCCAGCTGGGTAGAGAACCGTTAGATTATTGTTAACGCTTCAGAATGCTCTCTTGTGCTGTCTAGCTGCTGAGTGACAGGCAATTCTTGGCTGTGCATCCAAGTGTCTTGGGACATGTGTTGTAATGCTCTATATCTGCATAAGACCAATTTTGATCCTATAGGTGTGGGTGGAGCTACCATGACTATTTTTAACCAGCTCCCCAGATGACTCTGATGTGCTCTAGGAAAAGAGATTGGAGAGCCCCAGATGTTGCCAGTGCTTCAGTTTCATGGTTCTGATTATCTCAAGTGATGGCCAAAGTTCATGGAAACTGAAAAGCCACACCCTTATCAAGATCCCAAGGAGACCCAGGGCTCTTCTTCGGGGAGCTCAGGAGCTCTACAAAGGCAGTGAATCTTCCTTGCCAAGCAATAGATGACTTGGAGAATATGTCATCACTTTAAAGCCTTGTGACAACCCTATGTATGCATTAGGACCCCTACTGAACCCGTGAAGTCAAGGAACTTATTTGAGAACAAACTGCCAGGTGGTGACAGAGCCTCAGTTCCAATGAACGATGTTTTTGAATGCTACACCTTGCTTCCAGGTACATCTGTCTCAGTGTGGACTCACGTGACGGCAAGAGCTATCTGTAAGTGGCCAGTCTCATGGCACCCCGCATTACATAGATTCCTCTTGGAAAAACCGTTAAGTTCCCGTGCCCATCTCCAAGGTGTGCCTCCAACACCCAGAGTATGCTACCCAAGAAACTTTGTTTTTGATGCCCTCAGAGTGCTAGAATGATAACGTCTTCCCCGATGAGGCTGAAGCTAGTCTGTAGTGGCCAAAGCTATCTCCATGGTGCTACTGTTGAGGCCGCGGCATCAGAGCACAGGCTAAGTAAGATAAGTACGCAGGTGTTAAGGGGGGGGGGGGCAGGGTGAAGTGACTTCTCAGGAACTTTGAGGCTTTCTGTGCTCACCGCAGGTTAGAGTCCACTTCACTCTGCCTAAAGTTGGAGTCAGCTCCCTTTCTCAGAACAAAGGGCAGAGAGCCTCTCAGAAGCACCTGCCACCAGGAAAGCATCCAGTCTCCCTCTAATTGGGCAGCTTCCGTGACCCAGTTATATACAGGCAAAACAGATAGGCGAGGTACTCACATCTACTTTCATTAAAGGAGAAAAATGCGCTGCTAGGTACAGGAAACTCTTGGTCATCGGCTGCCCCTGATCTCCTGATGTAAGGTCTTGAGCCCTAATCCCAACATCGGTCCATGCATCCCGCAGCCGCTTCTCACTGTACTAAATGACCACGACACTGAATACACCTTATGGGTGTCACTGAGCAGTCCTAGGGAAGATGCGAAACTGCCTCGCCTCTACTGTGGGACAAGAAGCCAGCCTGAGTCTACTGCAGACACCAAGATGAGCATCTAGTTGGAAATACCCAAGCTCTCTAAAAATCAAGATTGAACGAGACTCCAACAGAGACAGGGAACTAAAGGGTCCCCTCGCCATATAACAAATAATAAAAATAACAGCAACAAACAAACTCTCTTCCAAATAACACACAATACCAAATAACAATAGCCATCGTTTATGAGAGCCTGCCATGTCTGGGTGTTTTCCTTGTATACATAGGCATCAGACCATTTCCTCATTGAGCTTTTGTACAAGTGGGTGTGCTCATTGTATACTGAGAAACTGAGGCCATACAGAAATAACTGACGCAGGTGAGGCTGGAACTGAGGTCTCCTCCATGACCCGTTCTGTTGTACACCCACTGGATTTAGAAGAACTGTATAAAGACATGTTAAGCAGGACTGCCAGTCAAGGGAAGGTTGGGGGAGAGAGGGAGATTAGTTACTAATGGAGTTGCCCAAGATGCTCACTACTGGTAGTAAGGCCTTTGAGCCATCATCTCCTTTGCCAACACCAAAATACAGAAACCCCTAGACCCCTAACCAGAATATGGATTTTGACACATACACAGGCAATGGACATGCACTTTAACATGGAGAGGTTTTAGAGTTAGTTTCAATTCACGGTGGCCCACTGGGCTACCCTGGAAAGTTTTAGTAGCTGCTGATGCCTGGCCTAACTCCCTAGAGAGTCTAACATAATAGGACTGGGCTAGGGCTGGGCTGGGGCCGGGCTATATTTGAGAGTTTTGCTGACCCAAGCAGCCTGTTTTCATATGATGTGCAAATCAAGAATTATATAGATGTATGTATGTGTGCATGTGTATATGTACATTTTATATATATATATATATATATATATATATATATATACATACATATATATGTGTGTGTAAGTTTGTGAACCCACCCACAGAGTGCCCACCAGAAGTGTTGATGCCCTAGAGCTGAGGTTGCAGGTGGTTGTGAGCTGCCTGACATGAGTGGTGGGAAGGGCAGGTCCTACCCTTAACCACTGAGCCATTGCTTTAGCCCTGGTTTTTATGTTTTTAATTTTATACAGTTGGGAAAACATCCAAAGGAAGATATGTCATGAAAATGACGTGAATTCAGATTTGAGATGCCATAACTAAGGCCTCATTGGTAGGCAGCCACACACTTTTGTATGCAGAGTCTAGGCTTGAGGACTGTGACTGAGACTGGATAGGCTGAAAAGCCTGAACTATTCCCTTTTTGGCTCTTTAGTGAAAAATTTACCTGACTCTATTTTACAGCCCAGGATGATAATTAGGAGTGAATGCTTTATTTGTGGAGATATATTATATATAAAATATTTTATATAAATATTATATATAAAATGTACACATATAGGTTAATATGTATGCATATTATATTTGTAGATATACACACATACATGCACACATGTGTACATACACACACAGACACACAGGTGCGCACACACACACACAGATACCCTTGCATGCACATACATACAAGCACAAACACACATGTGTGCACACACACAAACACACTTAAGCATGCACACACAAATACACAGACACACAGGCACACACACAACCACACACACAGATACGCATTCACATACATACACACACAGAGGTACACCCAGAGATACACACTTCCCTACACATATATACATGCACCCACACACAGGCACGTGTGAGAGAGCTCATGTACACACACACACACCACACACATACACACACACACACCACACACACACACACAGGTTTCTCTCTTTGCTTCCACATTTGTGTTTTTACTTCCTGTTGAAAAGTGGGTAGAAGATAGGGTGAGCTCTTGTGCATCTATTAAGCAGGTGGCTTCAAAGGCTCTTTGCACAGACCTCTGTCTCTCTCTGCCCCTCTAGTGCTTCATTCTCTCCAAGTTCCTGTTACTTCCTATCAAACATTCTACAAACAGATTCCAAGAGCCCTTCTCCCACAAGCTGCAGGTTGGACTCCGTGCTTCCTGGCAGCTTCCTTCCTCTTCAGAGGGAACCGTGGTAGCAAGGAGTCCTCAGATCCTCTAAGGATCCTTCAGAGGGATTAGGCTTAGCCAGTGGGTTGCCTCAGGTGATAGGAGTTTGTTATCAGCTGGGGATCCCTTTGTGCTGAGACCTGAACCCACCAGCCCTGCCCTGTGTCTTTGTATGCAGACCAGGGCCGGCCCCCTAGGGCGCTGGCAGCGGAATACCTTGAAGACTGGACTTCTTAATCTCATTCATATCCTGATTGTCTTCCTCAATCCAGTGGGAGTTGATGGGGTGGTACTCACAAGATAAAAGTACCTCCAAATTCAGGAGATAAAATGACAGTCAGATTAAGTCCCCTAAGAAGCAGAACACTGGAGCCAGGAGTCCACCTCTGAACCACAAGAGCAAGCCAGGGTCCCAGGCAATTTTGTTCCTCCTAAGGGACAATAGGACTGACTCATTTACTCTGGGAACCCTTGCTGCCAAGATGAAGATTTTTTTACAGCTGCCCTCATAAACCCCTGCTCTTGTCTGCTGCCCCGGAGGCGGGAGGTGGTGGAGCTCCCAGAGGTGAGCTGAGGTGCCTACCCCGTCTCACAGGCCCCATTAAGTTGTTAAAGCTTTTAAGTGCCCCAGACAGGGCCCAATGCAAGGGCAGTTCAAATCCCCACACAGATAGGGATGGGCTTGAGGAAGAGAGGCCTTCGGGTTCTTTCCACAGAATTCACCTTGCCCAGGAGCAGCAGCTGGGGAAGGAGCAGTGAACTAGCTAGGTTCTGAGTCTTCTCCCTACCTCAGCTCTGTTCTTCTGATGGGAGCAGCAGTACAGAAGGGAGAGAGTCTGTCTGTCTGTCTGCCTGCCTGTCTGTGTCTGACTCTGTCTCTGTGTCTCTGTCTCTCTCTGTGTCTCTGTCTCTCTCTGTGTCTCTGTCTCTGTCTGTCTGTCTGTCTCTCTCTCTCTCTGTGTGTCTCTCTGTCTCACTCTCTCTGTATTAGTTCTCAAGCTTAAAAATTGTTAAGTGTCTGCATAGAACAAATAAAGACAGATGGGCAGTCTATGACAGGTCAAAACCTGTCCCACTGCTGACTAGCTCTATGAACTCGGGTAAATCGCTCCACATTCTAAACATCTTAACTTCCCTTGGTTGACAAAAGAGGGGTATCAATACTGATAGCACCCATCCTCCTAAGTCTTGGGAAGGGTTAAATGAGTCAAGCACAGAGGGGACCAGTCCGGGGCCTGGTACCTGGGAAGCACCAAATCGACACGGAACGTCCTAATTTCTCATCTCCCGTCTGTGTATGTCTGAGGTCTCCTTGGGTGCACTATATATTTTATGCTATGGAGAAGTGCATCTATACAGGTCATTTGTACCCAGGCCAGGAATACATCTGCTTTGTCTAAGCCACAAGGTCAGATTTCTGCAGCCACCAAGGATTCAGGGCAATGTAGGCCAAGGAAGGAGGCAGGACTCTGTGTTTTCAAGTTCTGACACATGGTGAGGAAGCCAGGTCTGCTGGGCTGCGAAAGGGAGGGAGGGAGTTCAAAGGCAGGGGTAAGCAGCAGCCGCAGAAACAATATGTCCTTTAAGGCTGTGGCCCAGAGGTCTCAAAGTTATCCTGGGGAGGTTTCTTCTCCCTTCTGTGACTCACTGACTTTGCTGAAGAACAAGTCCCCGTTTCCTTATGAAAAGATCATTTAAGAGTGAGGACATGGCAAAGGCTGATGGGAACCTCATGTCCCTCCCTACCTCCCTGGGGAGACAGCCAGGTGACTTAGACTGGATCAAGGTGTACAAAGAACACGCCACCCAGATCAGGTGGCAGACAGCAGCCGTGGGCCAAGGCTAGCCCATCCCATTCCCAGCTTCCCCCTCCTCTGAGGCAATCAATACAAGCACCAGTCTCCGACCTGCTCCTTTTTCTTGCCACAGCCCTGCCCTCTGACCTTTTGGGGGCCTTTCCCTTGATTCAGCTCCAGAATGGAGGTAAAGGCCATCACTCCGGGCCTGCTCAATGGCCCCAGAATGGGTTGTCACGGGGCCCTTATAACCAGGGACAGCTCCTGCTGGCCAGAACTGGAGTAGGGAGGGCAACAGATAAAGGCCTTCCAGTCTGAAGATAAATGGCCGCCTGTAGCCTTGCTACAGTAACTTTAGGCCCCCAAGAAGAAGAGACAAAGGGTGCCCCTGTGACACACACTGGAAAGATGGAGGCCCATCAGCAGAAGTCAGGCTGGTTCAAAGCCCCAGCTTAATTGTCAATTAAGCATGCATGAGGGGGGACAAAGCCATGACAACCCTTGGCTGCATGCTGGTGTGTGATTGTAAAGGCAGAGAGAGGCAAGGCAGAAAACAGCTGATTCTGCTGAGTGTGTTCGTAGGCTACCTTGTAACCAACTAGCCGCTGACAGAGGCAAAGTGCTTCTCCTGCCATCCCTATTGTGTGGGACATTCCAGGACCAGGGTCACATTGTGGTCATCGTGGGCAAGTGGGGCACATGCAGTAAGCATGACTGGGAAGGAGTAGGCTTGCATAGGAAAAGGAGGCACAACTCTCCAGGAAGAGGGCTCTGGGGGAGAGTCTTCTCTTTGGTGCTGCCAGACCTCCTGGCTCAGGGGCTGGGGTTTAGAGAAGAGCCAGTGTAGAGCAGGGGACTTAGATCTTGGGGTCGTGTCCCTCCCCAGCTCAGCCTCAGAGATTGCCAGTGTTAGGGGCTGGGGACTGTATCAGAGAGTAAAAGTGTCCTATACAAGCATAGGGACCAGCGTTCAGAGCTCCACACCCATGTAAACGCTGAGCAGGCAAAGGGTTTGTCTGTGATTCTGGCACGTCGGGAAACGGATGGATACAGGGCATCCTCAGAGTTAAGATATCTGTCCAGAGTAATCAAATCAGTGAGCTATGGGTTGAAGTAAGAGACCCTGCCTTAATAAGTAAGGTAGAAAGACTCGGTCGGCATCAGCTGCTACTTCTCTCTTAGCTTCCTTTGTATGGCACCCTTAGTGGCTTTCAGCAATGTCTAACCCTGTGGCTTAAACATCACACACACACACACACACACACACACACACACACACACACACAATGTAGGTACACATACACACATATATGCATACACCAATATACATACATGTACGTGGAGAACAATAGAGAATAAGCAAGACATAGATAGATAGATAGATAGATAGATAGATAGATAGATAGATAGATAGATGGATAGATAGACAGATGGACAGATGGACAGACAGACAGACAGACAGACAGGTATCCAGTACTGACACTGGGTGTTGGTTCCAAGTTAGCTATGTTTTTGGCGTGGGTCTGGGGAGGCCCCACTACAGGGAGGGTACAGTAAGGCTCTATAGCCTAAAGCCTTTCTTGAACATGTCTGTCTGCCTAGCCCTGGGGACAGTCCTAAGAGCCATCTTGGCAGCCTGATGAAGGGCATCTAGGGTTCTAATTCCAGCAGTGCAAAGCACAGGGGACACTTCTTTGTCAGTCCCAGGACAAGAATGCATCTCACTGCCTGTTAGGATTAAGCATGTGGAACTAAAAAGAAAATAGCTTTTGTCTTGTCTTGTTTTGTTTTTGTGCTTATCCTTGCTCCCACTGGCCCCATCTATCCTCTTCGGTACCAAAAGGATGGGAGGGATCACACTGAGGTTTGCTGGGAAAGGCAGGGTTTACGGGGTCCACCCCTTTAATCCTTGCATGCACCCAGCATCCTTTTGACACCTAAGAAACTCAGAATGTACATGAATTAGTCACACTCATCATTGGTCATAATCACACCCAGAGAATCTAGTCCCTGGGCAAGAGTCTGTTGATGGGCTTTGAGTGAAGAGGAAGGTCTAAAAAGCCACTGAAAATATTCAGAGTCCCATAAGAATCCTCCCGAGACAGCTGCCGGATCATTCTCTCCCCAGGAAAGCCTGTGATGCTCCCAGAGGTGACCTTGATCCCCAGATGGTTCTGAAGGCTCCCTACAGAATATAAATCCTGAGGATGCTGGGCTATGTGTCCCCAGCGTTTTCCTTCTCATTACTCACATACTGGCTAGGCACACACTCCATCACTGAGCTGCATCCCAGTTTACATTGCTAGTACTTGGTTAGCATGTAATGTATATTTGTGTGGCAAGAGTCAGAGGACCCCATGTCTACTCACCATCATGTAAGTTTCAACAAATGATCTATCTCTTTCTGGGCCTCAATTTCTTTCTTTGAAGACTTTCTGGGTTCTAACATCCTCTTTTCTTTTCTTTTTCTAATTTTATAAAGATCCAGAGTTTCAGAGCAGCACAGTGGACCATACTCTTCTCAGACTGTCTCTGGCCCTTGTCCCTGCCTCTGCTCTGTTTCTAATACCTGACCCTGCCGCCTTAGCTCTCTGGCTCTCCAGCCAGGGCATGGAGAGCCTAAACTAGCGACCCTGCAGTGACCTCAGCACAACCCCAGCTTGTCAGAAAGCCGCTGGTCCTTTGTTTGGCTTGCTGGGCTCCCTGACTTTGGTGTGGAGATCACAGGTCTCAGCACAATGGCCATTGTCTTCTCAACAATGCTCCTTGCCCCAGCCACGCCCCCACAGCTTCTAGATTCAGCTCCATGGATCACCATGGTGGGCAAATTCTCCAGCCCTGCTCAGTACCAGTTATATGCCATCCAACCACCTACCTGCTAAACCTTGCTTTGAATCACTCGAAGGGGGTTCAGTGACTCTTTGGTCAAGCCAAACACTTTCTCACCTTACTACCCCCCCC